>ML801563.1:6330-22668 GCA_009831015.1 Picea engelmannii | reverse complement strand
GCAACCAACTTTCCCAACTATTTAACCAAGGCCATGTTGAGGCAAGTTGGTCAGATTTGGTCATGCTTTGAGAGCTTTTTGACGGTTTTGGAGAGCAGAGATGCTGAGGCAAAGCCAGGTCTAAGCCAGTTTGAGGCAGAAGAACTGTTGAGGTAGAGATGCTGTCGGACGATTTCTGAGAGTTTGGTATATCCGTTTCAGGTGCCGTAAGTTGTGCAAGATTCTAGAGATCATGGTGAACAAGACCAGATCAGTCTAGGAGCCAATCGGAAATTGTAAAGATGTACCAATAAACTTTCAAAAAGAAATCAAGAAGCCTACCTCACAGAGAAAAGGCCCGGAGACGTAGGCAAAGTTGCCGAACTCCGTTATCAAACTTGTGCATTATGGTTTTGTTGTTTTCATTGATTTTTCAGATTTGAAATATGTTAATGGCAATATAATTCATTTATTTTCTTGCTCTTTCATTAAGTTTCCCAATGGTCATTTAATGCATGCTAATTAAACTCAACCATAGTCATTTCGAAAAATCCTGACGGATCACTAGGGGGACTCAGATTGTAGCAATTTGGAGAGGGACCTTTTGAAGTCTTCATTTTTAACTAGCTCTGAGAGGGGGACGGGAATTTTGATCTTTTGAATTTCATGCTCAAAATTAAATGAGGAAATGGGCTTAGGAGCTTCCCTTACCTTAGAGACAGGTTCTTTGACTGCTGGCAAAGTATTCTGAGTTTTCTTTTCTTTAGTAGTGATTTAGTAGGCCTTTCTACTATGAGGGGTTGATCTTGGCTGTCACGATTTTCTTCTTTCTTCTTTGACCTGAGAAGGTATCTATTAGGGGTGTTGTTGGCCTTTTCTCTTTTACCTAACTCATTGATTTGAATGTTCATAAGGTATTCTTCATATGCAGACTGAGTCAAATGGGGAAAAGGGGAAGTTTCTTCAATACAGTGAATTTCAGGGTTAATCTCACCTATCTCCTCTCCTTCCTCATGAGAAACTAGGTTATTTTGGAGAGGGGTTTGAATCCTTTGATATTCTTTGTATTTCCCACTTTGTTCCCTTGGAAAATCCCGAGGCACATTGTTATTAGGTCTCCTAAAACCTCTATTATCAGCATTCTGGGGATTTTTGTACACAGGCTTCCCTTCTAACTCCCACCTTTCCATCCTCGCTAAAAGTGATTTTAGCATTCTAGTTACTTCGTCTGACTGAAGAGGAAGGGGAGAGGAATGGGATGGGGAGGCTTTGGGTCTTTTCCTAGATATATCTCTATCAACCTTATCGCTGAGTTGATCAACAACTAGTATGTTAGATTCTACTTCCATGGATGCATCTTGTATGTGAGCTAGAGTAGTGGCTCTTCTCTCCCTCAACAGAAGGAAGAAATTAGGATCAAAAGTGCTAGCATAAGTGATCTTAACAGAGGCTTCAAAGGGCTTTATATCAGCAAGGATTTTATTATACATTTTATTGAATCTCTTAGAGAAGTCAGAGACAAACTCTCCTTCTTTTCTCTTCAAGGACCTGGACTCTGTCATGTAATACATGAAGTCTTTTTTGTCTCCCCATTGTATCAGAAAGGTGTTATCCAAAGACTTGATCCCATCTATAGATCTAGGAGGTAGGGATCTAAACCATTTCCTAGCTTCGCCTTCAAGGATATGGAAAAAAATTCTCATCCATACATCTGCATGCATGATAACGTGATCATCTGTGAAGCTGTAAAAGGCTTCAAGGTGTTCTTATGCAGCTATGTCCCCTTCGGCTGTGAACTTGGGTAGCTTCTTAAGGTATCCATCTGCTGGAAGGGCGTTGAGAGGTTGTGGTAACACAAGGGGAGCATACCTAACAGCTATTATGGCCTCCATTCTAGTCATGGGGGGATTACCTCCTGCCATGGGAATATTAGGTGGAGGAGAACTCAGAGGAGAAGGGGTGTGAACAGGGGATACCGGAGATGAGATTCCTGGAGGAAATGGAAACAATGGGGAATATAGAGAGAGAGCTAAGGGACCTGAATGGGCAAACACTTCTCTCTGTGTAGTAACAGTAACAAGAGGAGGGGTGGTGAAATATTATGTGGTTCGAGGCCTGTGCCAAGGTATAGCTTCAGGGGAGAGGGGAGTGACAAGGATTTTTCCTTCTAATGCTAGACCAGGAGGGGAAAACTCAGCAGGAACACTCCCAAAATTCAGGAAACGAGAAACCTTAGAAATAGGTTTGCTAGGAAGCTGAGAAGAAGAAAATGGATCTTTTATGGAAGGAGGTGGCGAATTACCTGGTTTAGCGACAGAGATTTCTCCTTGAGAGGCCTTCCCTTTCCTGATAATAACCTTTGGATCCACTTCAGGCGTGGCTAGAGGCAGTTGTGGATGGGACCGTGTGTGTCTGCCGCTGGAAGCCACAAGTAACACAACAGGCTCGCCGCAGTGGAGTCGTCACAATGGAGTCGCCAGGTGCACAGTAGCAATATTCAAGGGCTCTGATGTCTGATGCACCTTCAGAATCAGAAGCTCATTGTCATTCAATCCCAGGGAATATTTTCAACTTCATCCCCGGCAACGGCACCAGAAATGTTGGCGACAAAAGTCACTCCTGGATTGCAGTAGGAGCAGAGCCCGACACCCATTAGTTTTATTTCACATTTTGTTTATAAAGGGGTGATCAAATGGAAGTAAAATCAGAATAATATCATTCTAACTCATAAAACTGGGCTGGAATAGCAGTGACATATGAGGTCTTGACATAACTTAAGCCAGTAACAATGATAGTGGTGAGTAAGTGGGGGAAAGAGGGGAAATAAAGTCTTCTCTGGACGTCAGGTCTTCCAGCAGCCTTCACAACTTCAAAATGAACCCAAGAAGATTGCAGAACTGATATAATCAAACCTACATAATATAGCAATGCAACACCCGACTGGATCATTCATTCCCAGGATCTTAGATTCAGAGAAAAAGGGAAAATAAGAAGCTGGCTGCCTAAACAAGAAGTCTCAAATGTTCTTCAATAACCAGAGAACCAGAGGCTAGATTAAATCTTTACAATCGGGAGCTATTCTCTACCATCAATAGATTACAAAATGGAAAAATCGCCTACATATACCCAAAGAAAAACCACAACAGCGAAACTGAGACACTGAATTAAAAACATTGTGTCTGCATGTCCACTGACAATATGCACATGCAGTCTCTAAACGATCATGCACTTATGACAGACGCAATCGAACTCCTGACAGTCTTGCGAATGAACCGACGTGCCTTTAAAACAGTGTAGAGTTGGCAGAGATGATGTCTAACCACCACCAACTACCTCAATAACTGCTTCCTTGGGATTGAGAACGCCCCGACCAACTCTACACTTTTGGGACATGGAGGTCTTCTTGCGCTGCCACCTGGATCGAATGAATGGCCTGATGGATAAGACGTGGAGGCCAGCGCGAAGGCTGGGGTACATAATTGGAAATAGTGGATGGGCGGAAGTGACATGGAACGTGGGGCTCTAGTGGATAAGGAGTAGAGACGACCATATAGATGGAGGCGACTGGGAGAGAAAGAGAGACACATGGTAGGAGGTGAGTGGTTGATGAGATGGAGAGGGGCCATGTGGACAGAGGGAAGAGGGTTGTGGCACCTGATGACGAGGCAAAGTGCCATGGGAAAATGACAGGGAAACTGCAAAGCAACGGGCCTGAAGGAAGGAGGAAAGATGAGTTGGAGGATGAGGGGAACACCTAGCATGAGGTGATAGGTGGAAATGAGAAAAAAGGGGAAAGGGATGGGCTAGGATGGTGCTAAGTGGAAAACGTACGGTGGAAGGTGGAGGATATTGTAGATGGGACAATGTGGGGTCCGTCAAGGGCCGCCAATTTCGGACCCCCCCCCCACTTTGTTAAAGGTAGAATGGAAAGGGGGGTCTGAAATCCAACCTTGACCATAGATCTGAGCGCTCTGATCCAGGTCGTTGAGAGATGCACGACCAATTTTGGACCCCCCCCACCTGCTTAAAGGTAGAATGGTGAGGGGGGTCCGGAAATCAATCCTGACCGCAGATCTAGGCACGCGAATTCTGGCTGCCCAGATTTGTGCGCCACTTATTCAAATGTGAAATTGCCCCCCAACTTAGGATAAGTGGGTTTTTTTACTCCACTTCTTGCCCTCTTTTCGCCAATGGGGGGGGTGCCCTTTAGGAAAAAATAGCCCCCTTAATGTTTAGGTGCTAACACTCGTAACTTCGGGATTTTCGGGACAAAATTCTTGACTTCTTATCCTCTGATATGACAAAATGCCAAATTCTGACACATTTCCCAGTGCTGGCCCACAACGAAACTTCCTTCTCCGCCTCTTCAGAATTTCGGACTTCGCAATTTCGCAAATCCTGATGCTAAACTTTCGGTTCTTCAACCCACAAAACCCCAAAATGGCCAACAAAGGTTTGACCTCCGTGTCGACAAGTACGCCACTTGTCCACTCTCCACTTTCCATGATCTTTAAATCTTTTCACCCCTTGGGACTTCGCACTTCGCAATTTCACAAATCTCATTGCAAGGATTTTGGTTCTCCAACTCGTGAAACCCCGAAATGAGAGTACGTGAATGATCCAATGGCCCCTGTTGGCTCAGATCCTACGACTCTTTTTATTCTAAGCTTTACACTTTAGAAAACACTTTTCGTAACTCTTCTTGCTCCTCTGCAAGATTTGATGGCTCTCGAGACTTTGTGAATTCTCCACGAAGAATTTCGACCATCCAATGCCTCGACAACTCCTGCAAAATGAACAAGGTATTCCTTCACGGAACTTGTCCACCTGCAAAACAACTTTGCTATGCCTCCTTTCAACACTTCAAGGCACTAACTCTTCTAAACTTTTACCACAAACTCGAGTCTTCAAAAAGACTCCTACACACACTCCTTGTGACAACCCTTCAAATACTTCCAAGTATTTGAATTCTTAGACTCTGCACACTCTCTTTGCAATAGCAGTCCTTCAACAACTCCCTCAGGTTTTAAGCTCTGAGATTTTACTCGACCTATTCACACCTTGCATGGCTCCTATTCTTAACTTGCACTTCTACGAGGATGAGAATAATGTTATCTCTTCTAAGCTTTTAGAGATGAAACTCTGGACTCTTGTCAATGCACTCCTTGCAGACAACTTCACTGCACTCCTTGTAGGAAAACCCTTGCTCAGACAGAGAAACAATTGAAACTCATTCCTTACTCTCCCTCTCTTCAGATTTCAGACATTAAATATGAAATCATACATTCACGCATCAAATCAAATGCATAACAGATATTAACAAGCATATATCAATCAACATGTACAAACATAGAAAACAATTGAACACCATGAGTCTGAACTAAAGATCTTTGTATTAATCTAGAACTTTTGTACATGGGTTTTTACTTTACACAACTCTCTGGTTTTTCTCTCCTATGCTCTCTTCTATTGATAATGTTACAATGATACAATATGAGGGTGTCTATATTCAGTTTTCCCTTCGCTCCTAAAACTGTCTAATCTAGAATTTAATTCTACCTACTTACATTTACTAACATAAATGCCTCTTAATCCTTCAGACGAGATCAAGATGATCAAGGTCTGATTACAATCTGCAAGTACACCCTTTCTTAACTACTTCATTTATGTTTAGCGAATCCTACTTCAAAAAAATTTAAACACCTTTGAACATGTTCCAAAAATGCGTTGGCGCTAATCGCGCTCGCTTGCTTCTGACGATGCTCCTGCATCACAATGGACGATGAACCTCACACAATCCACCTTACTTAATGTAATGAAGATTCCACACTTTGGCAGGCACCAGGAGGTGAATGGTTGCATAAAATTACTACTGGCGAGATACCATAGAGGATATCTATGGTTGAACCGGCATATAATGATTGATTTGGCATTGATCAATCAGATCATTGGGCTGAACATGCAGGGCCCTGACCCGTAAGACTATTACCCTGGAAAGATCGTGGATCGTGCTCTTTCACAGAAGATTAAAGAGGCCTATGTAAATGTTGAAAAAGGCACACGAGGTTACAAGGTAACCTCTATTGACAGTGGCGCAGTGCGCCTCGCCTGTCATATGATCGCAAGAAAGTTAGTCCGCAAGAACAGACTGACGCAAGTATCTGGGTTTGTAGTTGATCTCGCGGGAAAATGCATAGAAGGAGTCCAAATGAACTGGTCGAAGTACTTAGCGGATCAACTCGAATTGGATTGCAGAGAAGTGAAATACCAAGGATATGAGTTCCACTTTAGCTGGCTTCTCATCCTGATCGCCTTCATAGCATGGGAGATGCCGAAGGATGTCATTTTTCCTAAAACCCTACCGTTTGAACCATTGGCTGCGAATTTTAGTACATTATGGTACATGACAGATATGAATAGGGAATGGTAGTGGAATACCCTCTTTCACAGACACTACATCCAGTTGACTACTGTGATACAAGCCACACCTTGCATTACTCCAAACACACTCCACAGATTCATACCCTTAATGAAGTTTAGCATGGACTACCACTTCATATACCTAACTCCATGCGTTGATGAGCACCAAGAACAACTACAGTCCTATTGTAAACTGGCAGAAGAAGACCTTGAATAGATCACCAAGGAATGGTCAGTGGACCTCCTCATTGCAGTAGATCCAACGGATATTTCAGATATCAGTAGCCCAGAAGCTGCGCAGGACACACCTGGGCCCAGTAAGACACAGAAGATGTAGAAGAAAAAGGAGATGAAGAAAACTGAAGAGGTTCAAGATGTGGATAGCCGCTCTGTAAGGACAACTTCCATCACACCATATGAATAAGGTAACGATGAAGACCTAGAAGAATTTGAACAACAACCGAAAGACAAAGTCAAAGTTCTAAGGAAAATAAAAGGGTCACCTTTGAAGTCTTTTGTTAAGAAGAAATCCAAAGCGACTGTGACCAATATGAATACCATGCTCAATCCAGATGACTTCAGCTTCCTCCTCACGACTTTGAATGAAGCTATAGAAGAGATCACAGAAAAGCACAAGGCCAAGCAAGAATCAATGTACACCAAAATTGAAATCGATCTTTGAGGAGTGTAGTGATCACTTCAGTCTAGCCGCACAACACATACGACGCCTCTACTAGAAGGAACAATAGAAGAGGGAGATGAATCATCTCAACTCCGTAAGATTGTCAACATAGTTTAAGTTTGTCTTCAAAATGTAGAAGAAGCAACAACACAGGTTACACAGGCCCTACAGAAAGCACAGGAGGAAATCATAGAGCAGTGCCGAGCTGTGCAACAAGAGAAGGATTCCATCCTAGTGAAATTTGAAGAAGACAGAGTGAAAATCTAGAAATAAAAGGAGAATCTGCTCACGAAGTAGATCGGGATTGAAGAAGCAGTCAACAGATCATTTCTCTCTATGACTGGCTTAGAACATAAGGCAAAAGAACCCATAGTACGCCAAGTAATGAAGCTTGTTGAAGTGATTCAACAACTACAACAAAGAGTAGTAGAACTAGAGCTCCAAGCTATACCGAGTACTCCACAAGAAGAACGTGACCAACGAGAAGTGAATGCCTGAAGTAAAGTAGAAAGGATTAAGGCACTCACTGAAGAATGTAAGAAATTAAGTAGTATAAGTGCGCAGATACATGAGAACCTATCCGAGAACCCTGAATTGCATAAATTGGAGTCACAACTCCAAGAGGCGAAGTACCATGCCGAGAAGTTATAGGTACAGCTAAAGGCCTTGCTGATCCTAGAGAAAATGAAGAGGTCCCACAAATAGCGCGTCGTGCAGCAGCAGATTCATATGATCTAGAGAAAGGTCATGGAAGTGGCGCAACAACTTCAACCTTTGCAGGATAGGGCATGTCAACTATTCTTAGAGATTGAGAGCCAAGGGACAGACCTGGAATAGGTCGTGAACACAACAGAGAAATGTTAGAAGGACCAGTTAGTAATGCACTCATTCAAGAGTTTGTCATGCAAGAAGCAGTAGCAAAGCAACAAGTCAAAGCCCCTTGAGCAAAGATCGAGGCCTTTGAGGCAGATTTACCCAGAGAAGAGTGACTCAGGATGAGTCACAGGTGAGTGTTGGGGGCCTGTTGGCCCTTGACCAAGTTTTGAGGAATACTTGGTCATAGTTGACTTTTTGATACCTTGAATGCCTGCCGAAGATGAAACACATGGCAAAGTGGAGATAACGAGATCTCGCCACCTTTTGTGGAACCTTTTTGGGTTTTTTGGGAATATTGTAATAGGAAATGGATGTCGGCCCTTGTTTAGGCCTTTTTCTATGTATAAATAGAGGTCTAGGCCATGTAAGAAAGGAGGCTCTGTCTAGTCGATGGCTTAGTGCATAAGTTGGATCTATGTGATCATAAGTCTGTGTGAATGTAAGATCTTTGTGCATGCTGTAATAAGTGTTGAGTGCACAGAGTGTGAGAAGGTGTAGTGCTTGGATATACCTGGGGAAAGAGGATCTAGCGAGCTGCACAGATATCTTGTCCTATGCGGGGTAGGATATTGAAGGCTTAGTGCTAGTAGCAGGATCTGTGTGATAAAGTATTGTAAGGCTCTATGCATTTTTTGTAAGACTTGCGGAGCTGAGTGCAAGTCTTTGTGAAAGACTGGAGAAGGATTTTTTCTGAGTGCAAGCAAGAGGGATCTAGCGATCTGCGCAGATATTATGTCCCGTGCGAAGTAAGGGTCATTGAAGCTCCATTCTGTAACTACTTGACCAAGATAATATAAATAATACTTTGTGGATGTAGCCCCAGGGTGGGGGTGAACCACAGTAACTCTGTGTATCGTGTTGATGTGTTTGTTTCTCTCTTGCTAAGTGCTCTGATATGTTTAGATAGATCTATTGATGCTTTATGCTTATGAGATATGAATGCATGCTAGATATGATACATAAGATGCTAATTTATTTCTGCAAAGTGTATTAATGAATGTATGTTAGGAAATAACTGATGCTAAGTGCATTGTAAGCAAGATAATCATAGATCTGTGTCCTAGCTAATCTTGCAAACACCTGAGTCTTGCAACCACCCCTGCCTCTACCTCGGGTGAGACTTCATCTTCTTCGCAGGTGTTTCCGAAAGGGTCGATAGTTAGGGCTTTGTTGGTGCACTCATGAGCATTGAACCCTGGGTTTTTCCTTGTGCCAACAACCTTTTATCAGATACTAACAACCACTACAAATTGGAGAACCTTCAACAAAAATACATGGAATTAAAGGAAAGAAAATTATGCAACAAATAGACACCAAGGATTAAGACCGAAAAGAATTGATTTGGGATGGATAGATCATAAACAATGGAATGAAGAAAGAAGGAAAATAAGAAAATAATATTACTTGGTTTCATCACATGTGAAGCCTTTAAATGCAAAGATTTGAGGAAAAATATTTTTGAAGGAGGGTACTATGTTATGACCCAAGGGGGGAATATATATGGATAAATGTATATGATATGACGCTAAGGAGGGGCATATATGGGCCTAAATGTACATGTAATGTGTAAATACATATGTAATAGGGTCGACCTAGTGATAAAGGGGCCTCATTTGCAAGTGTGACTAGATATATATAAGAGATCATGTATTCATTATTGGAGGAGGTAAATTGTGAAGTATGAATGATATTTGGTTATTTGGAGGGGGTTCCCCTATTCTTTAAGTACATATCATGTAACCTATCTATACTGGAGTTATACTCTATGCTCACATTCTATACATGGTGTGTACTTATGTTCTATTATGATAATTTAAGCATATGGTTCATTACAAAGAATCTCCTAACAAGACCCTAGAGAGAATACCCAGTGGAGTAGCCAATTCTACTTTGGGGAAAAATCCCCCTAATCAGGCTCTAGTGACTAGGAAGAGAAATGACACCTTAAAAGATAGAATTAATCTATTCCACCCAAATCTAACAAGACCTAATGAAATTTAAGGAAAGGCAGGGAAAATCAAGGTATGCCCCTTAATTCCTTACATTTGTAGTAGATCCTTTCCTCTCGTTGTTCTCTCTTGGATTGTAGGCATCCTCCCAATATAGGTATGAAACAACTTCAGATAAAAATATACAACATCATATGCATAATCACTATGATCATTTAAAGGCCTAAATATTCATGAAAGCAATTTAGAAACATAAATATGAAGACACATATATTTGGGACAAGAAAATTCTATTTTATTGAAAACAAGATGATAAGATACAACCTTAATCTTGTTGACACCTCTCCAAGAACCTCACGTGGGTTCCTCTAATTAGACTTTAAGTACACTAATCCCAAAGTGAGATCCTCACAGCCAACATGCAAATAAAAGGAAATGGATGGATTGCATAAGGAGGTTGACTGATTGGGAATGTTTAGGATGAATAATCAGAACATGATGCAAAGGATTGGAATGAGAGAGGGAGAAATTTTGGTAGAGTTTGTTATCACTGAAATTTCGTCCGCACATGGTTACAAGAACTTAGCATCGTCAAACAGTGATGAAGTCATCCATGGACCTGAATTAATACCACAACATTCAAAAAAGGTAAAAAACTATACAAAGCAGTGAAAAATTGAAGAGTGCTTTGCAGACATTGGGTGCACGCGCACATGCACGGAACAGGAACATAGAAATCGCGCACAGGTGCATGATGCACGATTGTTAGCGCAAAAAATTGCGCACCTACTAAACGACGCATTTACGGAAGTGGTCGGCCTCCCAACCACTTATGGTTCAGCTCCCAAGCCGATTTGACCCTCAAATCTGGGCTGGATCCAACTGGTGGGTTGGTCAAAGACCTAATAATGCCCTAATTGGCCTCTTTTCACACTAAAAAAAAGTTAAACAATAACCCAAATGAATGCTATAAAAAGACATGGATGCACCTCATTTTCTCAAGGAATTCAAAGTAATGTTATGCTGCCTCTATTGTTTTGAGGACTCCATCCTTGACACAAGCATATTGGCAACATTACATTGGACAATCCACCTCACCATTGTGTGGATTTGTAAAGAGTTCTTTCATCACCATTTTCCATTTTTCTTTGTTGTAAGAAGAGCTAGCTAGTGAGGGTCCAAGAGCCTTTCCTTGGAGGAAGAAGGGACTCATTGTCCCCTTTCTTCTTGGCGCTTTTTTTTGACTAATAGATCAGCCTCAAACATTGGTGACATGGGTCTTATGGTTCTTTTTGTTTCTATGTCCCTATGCTCATGAATTTAGTTTTTATTGCATTTCTTAGTTTAATTCTTAATTCTAGTTTTTTTGTTTTCTTTCTCTAACTCTTTTCTCTACAGTTGTCCTGCTCAGCAAACCCAACTGAGCTTGCAAGCACCTCTATTTTGCTCACCAAGGTGATGAAAGAGGCACAACAGATTGGCGACTCCACTGGGGAAAGGTATCAATTTCCTACCCCATTTGGGTTTTTCTTGCTCTTCTTTTAGTTTGTTTAACTTGCAGGTGCACTAACCAGCCTAAGTCGACCTGCCAACCAACCAATTCCAAGTTTAATTGAGAGAAATCTATTTGGATTTTTCATTCTCAACCGTATGGCTTACGTGCATTGTGCGACCATGTGCCTGACTCACGGTTTTGTTCTACGCACGTGCGCTTTTTAACTTGTCTCTGCTCGCGCGCATGCACTTTGTGCACCTCTGTCTCCACTAGGACCCGCGCATCTGTGAAAAATTTCACATTGTAAAGTTGTTGATATGTGGGGAAGGCCATTTACCTTCTTAAAAATGATTTCAAGCATGTTTTAAAGCTGCACCACACTTAGTCCCCTCATCATATAAAGGGGTTAGTCAAAAACAGATAAGAACTTAGGAGGATAAAATCAATTTCCCTTCTTTTCTTTTTGCCACATGGATGGCTTGTTTTTGACTCACAAGATAAGTTGGAAATCATTTTTAATCACATTTAACTTGCATTGGGACTAGAAGTTGAGTAACAATCACTTAGTATGCTCTTCTCTCGCGCCTCCAAGCGATCTTGAGAATCAGAAAAAGATTGTGAAACGATTTTATCTCCCTTAAGAACATTAAAACCTTTAGGAGAGGACAACAACCCTTATTGGGACTCCTCTTAGTTTGCTTTTTCGAACACATCTTAATATTGTAACAGGCCCATATATGCCCACATGCTACAAAGATAGGATAGTGTTTGAATTTTTTCTTTCTTAGATCAAAATACTAGGGAAGTTTAAAGGTTTATAACGGGCCCATACATGCCCACATGTTCAATCTAGGATAGTTTCAAATATTTTCTTAGATTACATCACAATAGGGAGTTAAAGGAATAGTAACGGACCCACATGTCCATATGCTAGCTTCCTAGGGACTTTTGAATTACGCAAGGTTGTACCAAAGGCACTTAGTTAATTAGGTAATCAAACTCTTGTAAGGACCAAGCGAAGTCCACATGTAGCAAGGTGACATCTAATTCACTAAAAATTGGCACACTTTCACTCACACACAAAAGTCACTTATCACTCACATAGCTTCTTCTTGAAACCTGGAAGTCAAAGTAAGTTTCCTCCAAAGGGATTCCAAAAATACCCCATCTTTTCTTGACGAGACTATCCACTCCCATTTTTAATCAACGAGGTTGGTTTGCACCCCCAACCTCCCGAAACAACTACATCTAAAATCTTGCTAAAAACTCACTAAGTTTTCCTCCACAGGAGGTGCCAAAAGAAATGTTTTAGTCTAGGTAGGATTCCGAGGATAGGCGTCCAAATAACTCCCCGTTATCTGGTTCTCACATTGTCAAAACATAAAGGTTGTCAAATAGGGAACTGAAAATCTTCCAAGTCAAGTGTTCCAATACCATAAGGCAGGGAGATACCCGTGAAGGGTTGAAGGCTGAGGTCTGGTTGTTCTGTGCATCCCCCCTTGAGGCACCCACCTCTTGGACAGGATCCAGCCTGTGACCCATTTCTTAGGCTAAAAATCTAAATGCCACACTTTGACCGAGGTACCTAGTGACCAACTTTAGGACATCTACCTAGGTGGCAATTGTGGGCTGCAATTGCACCTTGATTGAATTTTGTGTGGCTATTGGGAAATATCGCTAGCTCTTTCGAGATATGCCCCCTTTACCCCTCATTATAACCGATTATTTCATCCTTCATTAGTTTCTCTTCCAGTGACTTCAGACCCCACTGTTGAGTACTATTGGAAGGTCCAGTGCTATTTGAGAGGAAGGACGTTACATCTTCTAGGACACGAGCATTTGCTTTCTTTTTTATTCCCCACGTGGACAAAACCTACTTACCCACATATATACTTCTTTCTCATTTTATGTATGATGCACATCTGATTACAGTTTGATTTGGATATATATATTGTGTAAACATTCAATGCAAAGGCTCTTGTTTCTATATTACTCTCACCACTTTTTGCACACATTCACACAGCTAGTCTGACATCATAGGGGAACCATAGAACCCCCGTCGTTCACAATGATTGCTAAACCTCCCTCCTATCTTAGGAGGAGTGTCTGGTCATGCCAACTCATCGGCACCTCCTTCACACACTCCTATGAGTGCTACTATTTTAGGATCAATTTTGCTTGGTTCTACATTACTTGGGTCAACTTCCCAAGGCCATCCATTCACTCATTCTCCTTTACATGGAAGTGGAGGACCCACTTCCTCTCAAGGAGTAAGCACCAACCCACCTAGCCCCCCTCAAGGGTCAGGTTCACAGCACACTATGGCCAGATCTAATCCTCCCCCCCCCCACTGCAGATGCCATATTTGGCCTCTCTCAACATATCGGATCTCACCAAACTCACCAATGATACTATATTGCATGATCCCACATGGCCTGCAATGCCAACCAAACTACCTTCAGACATAGCAAAGTTTGAAGGAAAGGTAGGCAATGACCCTGCCAACCATGTCATGACCTTTCACCTCTGGTGCTTGTCCAATAGCATTATGGATGATTCCATCAGACTGCGATTATTTCAACGCACACTCACTGGCCCATCGGCTAAATGGTATGTCGAAGAAAAATCAGGGTCCCACGCAACTTTTGAGTCATTGGCCAAAGCATTCTTGACCTTCTTCCAATTACCCATCTGCCACGACAATGGTCTAGAACTACTTTCTAATTTCAAACAAACCTCAGACACACACATCGCTGACCACATTCATGAGTGGCGTAGGCGACGTAGTTTGTGCAAAGCAGAAACCACCAAGCAATAGTGTCTCGACTGGTTTCTTAGATCACTTGTCTCTCTCCTTGGTAAGGATGTAGCTTCCACCTTCCCTCAATCCAAAGAGGAGGCCATAAGTAAGGCCCAATAGTATGATCTCATCTATGCACAGTCAGGATACTTATACACTATACTTCCTGATCTTCTAAAACCTGTGCCATTTGGCCAAGACAAACCTGGGATGTCTCACTCAGTAGATGGACTGATTGGTGCCACCACGCACCATGGTCCACAACCCCAACCACCACCGATGTATGGAACACCTCAATACTCGTCAGCATACGAGGGCACTTCTTATTACCCCCCACCCCCTTATCAATAGCCATACCCTGTTTCTATACCTCCACCTATCAGTGGACCATTGCCAGCACCTCCCATACATCCACCTATTTCAACAAACTCTGGTACCCCCTCTACCTCAGCTTATAGTAATAACGAAATCACTACACCTTCCTATGTACCTTATGGATTAGTACCACCACATAATCTGTACTTCCCATTTCCTGGTCCTCCACAACCCATGGCTCCCCCACATCCTCATGCGGGGGTGAATTTTGTTCAACCCTCTGCTGTTCAACAATACCAAAATTTTGAACAGTTGAATACATCCAATCCAAACCATCCATCGAACAATGCCAAGAAGAAATGACGGAACAAGAATAAAAACAACCCAGGTCAAGGCGGGAATCAACCCCCACAGCACCAACCAACTGGGGGAGACCAGAACCAAGGAAACCAAAATCCCCAAGGGGGAAATAATAATAAACACCAAGGGAGAAACAATGTTAAAACCATCTTCCCTTGTGCCCTTTTTGGTGAGTTTGGCCATTACACTCATCATTGCCCCCAGATCACTGATTTCAAATGGTTGAAAGACTCTGGTAGTCTTCCCCATTCTCCTACACAGCCTGCCCCTCCGCAGGCACCACAACAATACGTACAACAACCCCCCACCATGTTGCAAAATCCTATCCCACATCAAGGTGTGATAAACACCCAACAAGATACACAACATCCCCCACCTCAGGTAGGACAATACCTCAACCCCAACAATCTAGCAGATCGTACAATTCTCCTCACCAGTGAGGAATAAATCCTTTTGTAAACGTGTAATCATCAGTATCATGCACTCGCTGAGTCTACTCCCATCCCTCCAGAGACAAACCCTAAACCGTCGAGACCCCCGTTGGTGATCCCTCGCCCTTCCGCCAAACCACCGCTTATCATCCCTCGCATCCCATTGTGAAGGAATGTCCACAACCCATAGGCTAGGGAAGCTCATAAATGTAGTTTGGTAGATGAATTAGCGCAATCCCTAGCTGCCATGTCAGTATTGGAGGTCCTCCAGACTTGTCCTACTTAGCAAAAATCACTACTTTCTACCTTGGGGGAGGTCGACCCTGCATATACCCGACTCATTACCTTTGATCTTGACAGTGGAGAACCTCATCTTCCCGCCTGTTATAACCCTAAAATGCACCATACAGGTTTACCTGGCATCAGGCCAACTCATGCCTCTTCCTAGCCAAAGCCATGCTGAGTATTTCCTCAAAAAACAACTTAAGACAAACAACCCACGCCCTAACTTATCACTGGGCGCGGGCAACCGCTTTCTGTCCTCTTATTGCACGTGGGTATCCGCAGGCTAGCCCAAAACAGCCCGCGAGTACCTAACAATGCAAAAAATCAGGGAACTTTCCGCCGAGACACGAGGCTTTTTGTCAGTTAACTGAAACTCTCCGCCATGCATGGCCGAGAGTTCGACTAAAACCCTAGCTCTTCCTAGCCTATAAAAGGAGGGGTAGGGGTACTAATCAAAGGAGGAAAATCATAGTAAAGGAACTCTGCCAAATTGCCAAGCCAGTTTTGTCCCAACCCTTTATCTTTGCCTCAAGCTTTAGGATAAATTCAAGAAGCAGCAGTTGGAGGACAAAAAAGAAGAGGAAGAGCCCAGGATCAGAATCATGGAACGGTGACCAGCCTCAGAAATCATTGTAAGTTGGTTTATATTGAAGTTAATGAAAAAGATACTTTTCCCGTCCCGCATACATGAGTCTCATCTATGATATTTGATTTATGTTTTTATCTCTAACCCTATAATAGATCAG
>ML801562.1:104960-136814 GCA_009831015.1 Picea engelmannii | reverse complement strand
AGTACATAACTACAATCCAGTGGTACACTACCACACCAAGTAACACACAAGTACTTGATCAACAACGTATAGTCACGAACAATGGAACACATCCACCACAGTAGTATACATCTACTGTCATACAGTCTTCATAACAATCATCTAATATCAACCTGCACAGAAATAATGTTATGATATAAACTAAATCATCTGGGCCAATCTTTCACTCACATTTGTGAGATCTGAAAGAATATCTGCCCTCAGAGTAGAACAATGAGATATCTGGACTATTCTTCTCAAGCAAGGAAGAATAACTGTCCTGTCTTCTGAACCTAGACCATTCCCCACCCTGGGCCATTCTTCCTACACTAATCAAAGTGCACCCTGGAGAGAATGTATAAACCCTAAGGACTTTCTGTCCCTAAGTGTTGAGCCTGGACCATTCCCCACCCTGAGCCATTCCTCCTACACTAATCAAAATGCACCCTGGAGAGAATGTATAAACCCTAAGGAATGACTGTCTGGACCATTTCCTCTGTTAATCACAAGAAGAAAAGACAGTCCTATATCAACCTCCAAAACAAACCATTCCTCATATTAACCACAATGAGAAATCGTTGTCTGGCGAGGCGGGCCAGTCTTCTTGAGTAACCCTCAAGAAGAGAGACTACCCTAGACCAATCCCCATGTTAACCACAATGGGAATTTGTTGTCTATGATACATCAACAATCTGGACCATTTCCCATGTTAACCACAATGGGAAATCGCTGTCCGTCAGAAATCTTAATCCACTTTCCGAACTGGAAAGGAAACTGCTCATCCTGGACCATTTTTCGAACTGAAAAATAACTATCCATAAATCAATACATATCAGTGCTCCCTCCCAACCTGGGAGTCATCTCTTCCTTTTTCAATAAGGAAGTCGTCTCCACGAGCTCCATCTTGAGTATGCAAACTCTTTCATCTTGGATAGAAGCTTTACCAAAATGTCTGCTTATCTGCTCATCTGTGGAGATATGTATTGGAGAACCACTTTCTCCTTGTTGGACTTCATCACAGATAATGTAATGCTTGATTTCAAATGTACTTCGATCTGGAGCACTGGTTTTCTCTTGAAGGCTTCATGTAGCTCTGATCAATAGAGTATATCATTGTTGGAAAACTTGGAACATATCCATGTGGCACTTCTTCGGTCATCATGAGATTTGATCTACTGAGTAATCATCTTGATGTTATAGGAAATCTTCACCACGCTTCTGCTGTGCACTGGAGGTTCTCCACCAAGTTATCTTCTTCTATTTGCATACAAGGGTCTCTTTCTGGTATGCCTCAAAGTCTTGAGACTGCTCTTCATACGCTCTTTATTCAATTTCTCAGGAGAAGATTCTTTGCATTCATATGATGTAGAACTCCAACTCATGGATGTTGCGGATGATATAATGACTCATGTAGAGATAAGTCTGGTTTACTGGAACAAGTAATCATCATAGTATTCTCCCTCCATTTGGGAGAACCCCTAGTTTTGGATCTCGCAATGCTTTCATTCATAAGTCTTCCATACACTGTTCTTCATCACAACTTTCAGTTCCTTTGCTTGATTGCTTTTATTGAGTTTATATCAAGTTGACAATCTTGTGATTCTTTATACAATGACTAGTTGTTTTGGCTTCTCTTTCTTTCTTGGAATCTTCATGTGTTTCTTTAGTTCTTGGGTCCATGGAGTTTCTTATAGATTCCATGCCCTAAATATTCCATCATAGGATCACGGATGTGGATGGACAACCAGGGATAATTTAAGGCTTCTCTTTGAAGAATACATACTGTCTTTCATGGCTTCTATCATGGATATATACTTCATCATCTTCAATGGATCATAGGATTAGCTTCCTCCTAATCCTTGCTTCATGTATGAGTGCATATAATCGGCTCTCTCCGTCTAACAGAGTCCACGCTTCCATCTGCATCCTTATTGTCTTCTGCAATATATAATTGGCTCTCTTGTCTAACAAAGTCCACACTTCCGTCTTGTTGTCTTCTACAAAACGTCATAAGTCTTTTTCCAATTTCCTCTCGATTGCTGACTTCTTTCTGTCTTTGCTTCTTCTAAGTGTCTTCATGATTGATTCAACTTATCTTGCAATAGCTTCCACATGATTTTTATTTCATCCTTTCATGTGTATTATCTAATGATATCCATTCTTATCTTGTTGTTCTTCCATAGGTGTAGTTCTTCTTGGAACACATTATCTTCCAAGAGATAGATATACAAGATACGTACAAAAACGATGCAAAAGATATGTTCAAGAAATAAAAAGAGTTTTGTTACCTTTAGAAGAAGAAGTCTCTTCCATCCTGCTTAGTCTTCTTTGTAGGTTCCTTTTCTTCGACAATTGATGCTTCGTGTTTCTCCTTCCTTTTCTTTAGCTCGAGACAATGATTCTTGTAGTGACCATGCTTTCGACAGTTGAAGCATTGTACTTCTGAAATGTCTTTCTCTTGATTTGGCTTCCTCCTTGAACCAAACTTCCTTTTGTTCCTGAAGTTATTGAATCTTGCTGTGAAGGCTTGATCATCATACTTCTTTTGGGGTTTCTCTTTTGCATTGATCCTTGATTCTTCTTGAGCACAACAAGTCCAAAGTTCTTCAAATGTCGGATACTCTTTTCTTGTGTTCATGCTTGCAGCAAATTCATCCCACGTCTTGGGAAGACCATTGAGTACTATGTTTACCAACTCCTTCTCTAAGATTATCTCTTCAATAGCTTGTAGTTTATATCTTAACTGAGAAATTCTCACAAAGTATGATGTTATGCTGTCATCATCATTCATCTTCATGTCACAGAGCTCATTCTTCAGACTCATTACTTGTCCAATGTTTCTGACTGAGAAGAGGCTTGTTAGGGCATCGTACATTTTCTTCGATGAGTCAAGATGGGAGACGTAGGGTATCAAGTCATCTTTTATGGATTCCACTATGATACTCATAGCATTAATGTCATCGTCTTTGAACTTCTCCATAGCTGCAACATTCTGCGGTTCCTTCTCTTTCCCTTCTTCAAACTCTGGTTTCACGATCTTTCCTTTCACGATATCCAGATCTTTATTCTTGGAAAGGATGAGGTCAATCCTTGTCTTCCACGCTCTAAAGTTAGAGGGTCCATCTAACTTGTTCTCTGACTTCATAGAATAAGTCATGGTTGCTTTGACTTGGTCAAACCCTAGATTTGACCACAAACTCAAACTTCACGTCTTGGCTTGCTGAGAGTATCAAGGGATGCCCTAGGCTAGAGAACACAGATCTATCCAGAGATTAGGTCAATCCATTCACTTAAGGTGCCTCAACAAGAGGATTAGGGTTTCTGCAATTGCTTCTGCTAGTAACCCTAGCGACAGTGTCTTGGAAGTTTCTTCTGCTAGTAACCCTAGCGATAGTTCCTCAATGATCTCAATATCCTAGCGGCTATGTTTCCTTCCAGCGTTTAGACTGAATGAAGGAGGTGTGGGTCCATAACCTATTAGAATATAATGGATGTGCTCGTTTTACCATTGACAATATCACTATTGTCACCCAACCATAGGCCGAAGCCACCCTCTGAGCACCTTAACCTTGACAAATAATCATTCCAGAAGCAAACCTTAGGCTAGATAGCCAAACAAAGGGTAGCGCACCTTTCCCCAAGGATAGCGCATCAACAAGAGCTGATCAGATAGTCCAAACCCTAACCAAGAGATAGTCCAAGCCAAAAGTGATCTGCTAGCTACAACAACTGCAATGGCAACTCTCCTCAAACCTGCGCACAAGACTGGGCACTGCAATGCGCACAAGTTGCTACTTTGTAATTCTGAGACTTCCTGCCAGAATGAGAACTGGCCTCCTGTATTTATACTAATTCTGGTTAACTGCCTGGGCCAACTTCTCATTTTGGGTATCTGTCTGTTTAGTATATATTATTATTTCTGGCCGACTTCTTCTCTTGGAGGCTAATAACCTAATATAAATTATCTTCTTGAGCCGACCAGTCTTCTAGGATTATTAGCCAACTCATTAGGGTTTCTTCTTGCTTCCTGGAGTGTTCTATCATCGTTAGGTTTACACGTGGAGGTAAATACCTCCCGCAACTACCATAATATCAACAATCCAAGCTCTTCAAACCATTAGACATGACAAGTATACCAGGATGGAAAATGCCCCCTAAATATGAGAAGTGGTTGCCTTAATTCATTGGTAATGATGTAGTTAGTGCCGAGGATCATATGAGTAATTTCTGGGCCTTCTTTCAACTTCATCCCATCAGTGATGATGTTGAGGATCTAGCTATAAAATTGTTCTCTGCTACCCTTCATGATGGCGCTAGACGTTGGTACAATGGTCTCCTTGATGCTAGTATTAAAACCATGGATAGGTTGGAGGAAGTATTCCTCAAATGATGGAGTGTCAAGGAAGACCCCAACATGCTGTTGATAAGGCTGAATAACCTCGTAAAACAGGAGAATGAAACCATTAGAGAATTCCATGACAAATTTGAAAATTTGATGCAGAAGATCCCAGTGAGCCATCATCCTTCTGATAGTTTCCTTCTCTTTATTTATACCAAAGCATATACATGACAATTGGGATATATCCTCAGAGATAAAGCCCCTAAAACAACCCAAGAAGCCTAATAAGTAGCTAAAAGGATCGAAGACAACCTTTCATCATCTAGAGTTGAGCCTTTTTCAGCCCCAAGAGTCAGAATGGATGCTAAACCTAAGATAGTCCACAATGTTGAACCTACCTCAAACATTGGCGCTAGCTTGGAAAAGCTACAACTGATTGTAGATGGTATGGTAGAAACCCAAGAACTAATGATGAATAGGACTGCCAACCTAGAAATAACTCAACAACAAGCTCTTAGGGTTCCTTACAAATGGCGATTTCAGAAAGGGAACCAAGTTTTTAGACCAAAGAATGATCAAGAGGTCCCCAATACTTTATCCCCTGCAAATGTAGTGGATGAAAACCCTTGGTGCTTACAATGGAAAGAGTCACATTGGGAGCATGAGTGTCCTTTCAACAATGGTGATCATGACCAAGTAAACATTGTTAACCATACCATTGAAAACCCTCAATATTGCCTTAATGCCACACTTGAAGAACATCAAGAAGGCATAAAGTGAGTAGCGAGGAAGGCTAGGATGGAGGTGATAAATAACCTTGACTAAGAATCAAGAGAAAATTTGAAGAAGCAAGAATTCCAAGTATATACTAGGAAAAAAGGAATGAACCAACTTCTCTCTATTGGTCCTCCAATTTCACAGACAAGACTCCATCTATGAACATACTTCTTCCTAAGAATCCTCCCAAGACTAACAAAGTGGATTTAAACTTTGAGTTTGAAGGTGCACTAGCAAAAATGAACGTGACCATTCCATTAAGAGAAGTCATCAAGGTCCCATCTGTAAAGGAAAGGTTCGATTTATTTTTCAAAAGCTCAGATGGACCAATGGACCCTCCTATTATATTACAAATAGATCACTTTAGGGTTTAGTATGATGGACATCCACCTTTCTTCATGACCTTATTGATTAATAACAAATGCCTTAACAACTATATGCTTGATTCAAGGGCAGGTGCTAACATGATGTCTCTGAAGGTCATGGAAAAATTGGGCCTAAAGGTCACACGACCTTACAAGAATGTGTGTGGTTTTGAGTCTAGGGCCATACCTACTCATGGGGTAGTTGAGAATGTTGAAGTATGCCATGGAAGATACCTCGAGAGAGTGATCCACATGGATATCGTGGTGGTGGATGTCCCAGATGTGTGGGGAATGCTATTATCCAGGAAGTTTGTTGCAATGATGGGAGACACCTTAGAGATGTATCTCACTTATATTAACGTGCCTATGAATGATGGAACAATAAGTCACCTCCCGAATGTGCCAATGACCAAGGTCCATATGTGCAAGAAATTGGTGATGATATTGGAACTAACGAGACACATGAACTAATCAAAGAGAGTCTTCCTACATTTTCCTCTGATGATTTGCCTTTCACTACAGAGGAAGACTTTGATCAAATACAATGGCCGAAGAAGGAGGAGTATCAACAAATCCTAAACAAATATAAAGACAAAGAAGTTGGGGCTGTCAAGTTATTAAAGAAAGGAGAATATGACATACGGATCCGACCATCCCAACAAGAAGTCTTCACAACATAATCCCACCCCCCTCCCTCAAAACAATATACTAGAGTTGTACAAGAGGCAACCAAATTCAAGACCAAATATTACAAAGAGGGAGATATGGTCTGGATGTGGGATACAAAGAAGGGAGAGCCTACTATTGTCAAAGGAAGTGCACAATTTTGGCTTGGACCCTTCAGAGTTGGAAGGAAGTCAGTCAATGACGCCTACTATTTATCCACGTTGGAAGGAAGAAGATGTCCATTTTCGGTTGGTGGACACCTCCTCAAACCCCATAAGGGGGCAAAGATTTGACTTCACAGGTAAGTGCAGGTATATACCATCTTCATTTCATGCTAGAGTAGTTGTATTTCCATTTGTATATATAATTGCTTAATTGTATTTCATCTTATCATATATGAGCCATGGGTGATATCACCACCCCAAATGATTAGTAATCAATCTTGTTGAGATCTAGCAGGTCACATGTCATACCAGAGATGCCTAGGTTCTCATGCGCTCTATGGTGAGCACATGTCCCCGAGTTGGAGCCAAATGTTATCCCCTATCCTAGGGACAACGAAGGAGATTATGTCTCGAGGCCCTCAGGTCCTAGACATGGAGTACCGAGAGCCATATTGACTTGAGCCTGGCCCTGGAGGGCCCATCCTTCTTCTTCAACACATCCATTCTGTTAGCAACAACAACATCAATCCCATCGACTTGGTTCTGAAGTAGAAGTGGGTCTTTCTCCATGAGGTAATGAGTCTGGGTATCATGGTATGTGTCACTCTGATTCTCAAAGAATTTGAATATGTGCATTGAATTCTCTTTTTCTTCATGACGTGTGCTTGGACTTTATTCCTTTTGACTTGTACATACCTGGGGGGGATGACAGAATGCCCTAGCAAGTTGGTTCCCTTAGGACTGATTTTCCACTAGGTGGGTTTATGAAAGGTCATCATCCATTCCAACCATAATTATCACTTTTCATCATCTTTCCTCCCATATATCCCTACATTGGTTTGAGCATTGGGTTTTCCAAGCTAGTAAGTGTTGTACCTTGCCTTGTGGGAAGAAGGGGCTAAAGGCCCGAAGGGTAAAAGTAGTTGGAAAAATTTAAAATCCAAATATCAAAACCTTGAGATGCTTCACCCAGGGATCCCCGAGAAAGCAATAAAAGGCTTCTCAACAAGAAAAGAAGGGACCCACAAAAAGATAAAACTCAAGACCTAGTTGGTGGATAAGGGGTCTCATCACGAGCCATCCTATTAGGTCCATGGGCATGTAGCGGTATGAAATTACTATTCATCTGGTCACCATGCCAGGGTAGTGGCTCTTGGTGGAATAACCAAAAGAAAGGGGGTCTCATCACGAGCCAACCTTCTCATCTATGTGAAATGCTTGTAGGTAACGCTGTCACCACTGGTCACCATGCCAGGGTAGTGTCCCCCAACTATTCTCTTGAAAGAAAAAAGAAATAAGTTAAAAATTAAAAAGGCATTGAACGGGCTAGGAAACAATTGCATCCATAACAAGGTGCAACTCACCCTATTCAGAGGCACCCATAGGTAAGACCTACATTTCCTTGTCATCACTACACCCCTTTCCCAAACATCCCCCACACCATCTCATGCACTTACATGACCTAGATTAGTCTTCACCTAGAAACACCCCACACCTATGGAGAATTATCCCAATAGGATGTCTTGGAATCCTCTCCAAACCTGGCTTGTAGAATAACATAACATCTTTGAGCACTTGTCTAGGAAAAGGGGGGTTTTATGCACATGTTTGGGTAACTTGATTATTAGATGTGATTGACATTGCTATGATCCTTGTGACTTATTATCCCATGGAGGGCGTACTTTTTGTTACTGTAGGACCAAGCCCAATGAACATGTACATATGGGGAGATGATTAACTCGGACCTCCATAGGGCTAAAATCCCACCAGACGGATGCTGAGACCCTAGCCAGGGGCAAACATATATCAGAGGCTTTCACCAGAGAGAGAGGAGGACGTTCTACCAGAGACACCTTGGCAGGCCTGGACCCACATGGGTCTTCCCTTTCCCCCTGAACGTTGGCCTTGGAAGGCCCATGACGTCACCCTTGTGACCCTTGACGTCACCCATCATCAGATGGACATGATGGAGGCAATTGTGTGCCAAGTGACATGATATGGAGGCCTTGGAAGGCCTAATACTTTTGTCCTAGAGGTCCACGTCTCACTTAGGAGGCCCAATGTCACCCTAGAAGGGCATGACATCACCTCTTTTGCACATTTTAGGGTTTAATTTGTCAAATTTATGTAAAAAACTAGATATTTGATGTAACTGGCCATGTCATCCTTTTTTGACCTAATTTGTAATTAAAAGGTCATTTGAATTGTATAAATAAGGGAAAAGTCCCTTGTATTTTTTCATCATCTTTCACTCACATAAGTGTGAGGTCTGAAATTCAGCCTCTTTAAGGCTTATTGTCTGAAATTAAGTGGTGCACAACTCTTGGAGGAGGCTTCTTTTGATGTATTTTGACATTTTCATGGTGGAAAGTCTTCAACTAGGGCATATTGTTAGATTATTCTTGGTGAATGTAAGTGAAAATATGCAATTCTTCTTTCTTTGAATGGTTATGGTATATTTTACTTTGCATTTACTAAGATTATGAAATTTCTAGTGTAAAACCCTCGGAGAATAAGCACATGTTATTGCCCTTATCTTAATAGCTATCCACCTATTTGATTTTGCTAGAAGACATCTCCATTGAAGCATGTGCTAGAGCCCTACCTTTGTATCCCTCTAACACCATTGCTTCATCAAGATTTTATTTATCTCAGGCTTGAGCTAAAGAAGAAGGAAAACCACTAGGCCCTAGGGTTACCTACTTCCTAGTAGCCATTTTCCTTCTAGGGTTTGATGATTGAGGCCTTGGGTTACCAACACCTCAATCATCCTCCCTCTTGTCTTTAGTTCACATATTATCATTTGTTTCCTTCAAGATTGCTGCTACAAAAAGTGACTCCATTAACCCTGAAGACACTGGTTTATACCTTACATTTGGTTGATTGATGAAAACAACCGCCAAACCATCTACCTCAAGCTCCTTGATTACTATTCCTAACCCTAGATTAGACTAACTTACTAACATTCTTGTTGCTGTTACAAAAGTATGCTACGACCATATATTATAGTAGTAAAATATCCTAAAAGCAAGTGTTAAAGTTGATTATTACATTGCCTTTTTAGCTTCTAACAAGTGCTAACATATTGCTAATTCTAGGTTACCATTTTGGGTCATTTTGAAGCTTGTTTAAGGCATAATTGTGAAGCTATCATCATATATACATTGCTGTTATAAATTTCCGTTTGCTTCATCTTGTATATCAACTCATTTCTTTTATTGAGAGTCCAAGGTTTTACGAAGCACTAATATCAATTGTTACTTGAAAATAGTGTTTTTTTGTTGTCTTGTTCTGGGAAGGTATACTTAAACAAATCTTTTCGTCATCTTATCAAAACCTTTGGGAATTTCTGATCAGTGTGACTTGTGTGAGGGGATGAACTTTCTTGATACTATTACCTTTTCCTTCTCAAACCCCTAGGTCATCAAGGACGTCTCCCTTGGGATTTCACTCCTAAAGAGAAAGAGGTGTCTTATTTAGGTGACAATGATAGGACAACCTCCTGTTACGCCAATTCACTGTTCACTTGCCTATGAATTTTGGGAAAGTAGAAATTGTGCAATAACAATCACCATTGTATATATCCTTCTGCCCTTTTTGTAAATAATTTTTTTAAAATATAAGATGTATTTTGAAAAGAAAATGAAAAGAATCATTGTATGAGTACATTTTATATTCTCCTAGTTAGAAACATATGCTTAGAAAGAAATTCTAGCCAAGCGCCTAGTGTGGAGCTTTTGTAACAATATTGGAACCAATTGATACTGACATCCAATTAAGCTTCTCATGAGGTTAGTGGAGAGAAATCTTAGTGAGTGAGGGATGATGGTGTAGGTTAGTGCGATGAATTCCTCAAAAATCCACTATTTAATTACACAATATAAATCCTATCCAATTCATAGTCACGGGTTACTAATTTCTTGATGGAGCAACCAATCTACTCAATGTTACCATCAGAAAATGAAAAATCCAATTTGCATTTTCATAGACATTCTTTCGACAACATTACACCAGGACATATATATGTTGGTAGTTGGGATTGGTCTGTTCTTTCACATGATTGGACGATACTCACATGTTTTGAGGCATGTTTAAGTTTTGAGTTCACATATTTGGGGGCAATGATGTACATGTAGTGACTCACCTTTGGGAGCCTTTATCCACATATTTTCATGCATATTTGTTCATTGAGGGTGCATTTCACATATCCCAAGGAAAGGTTTGCATATTCAGAGACATTCCACTATGAGGGCGTCTTGCATTAGAAATGGACACATGGAATTCAAAGCCCATTTGCAAGATCATTCACATCTTTCAAGAGAGGAGCACCATCATCCAAGGAGGCTTTCATGACATCAAATGCTAAGAATAGGGAAGCACTCATCTCTGAAGGAAATTTAATATATTTTAATGCCACATGTGTTGAGATAGGGCACTAATTGATGAGGGCATCCAAGCCTCAAGAAATAATAACCATCTTGAGCCTACTTTCCACATATACCAATAAAAGGTGGTTGTTATGGAGTTTTCGTTACTATTTTTGATAAAGAGGAGATTTTATTGGTGAACACCTTACATGGGATGATAACACATGGCACATGATTCACTTGGTTTGAGGTCAAAACTGTTGAAATAATGTAACTGCAAAGAGTATTCTAATTATTATTGATGTATTATTCATTAGATCAATTCCCTATTGCAGATTGATCATGTCGGCTATTGTAAAAGACCAAATCCCCTTTTGCGGATTGGTCAAAACATAATTGTAATAGGCAGAATAAGAAGTCAGCCCCAGAATATATTAAAGGTGTTTATAACCACCCAGAAGAAGAATTCATCCCTTCCAGTGAAGAGACACCTCCGCCCACACATGCCAGAGTTGTATAAATAAGGAGGCTAGCGCCTGATTTAGACACACACTCACTTGTTCATTGAGAAGCAAGTTTCAGAGCTACAGTTGGAGAAGATAGAGAGAGAGAGGCACATTCTTGGGAGATGAATTTCTGTATTTGTTTGAGTTATCTCTTGGCATTGTATTGGATATCTATAATAAGGAAGTTTTGATGGGTTTTCTCCCCCATGAGGGTTTCCTAGGATAAATGATCTGTCTCTTGTGATTGTATATTTCTAAGTGATCCTATCTATTCTATTGTTATCTAGTGAAATGAAAAGAACTCTAATAATATATTAAACATTAACATGGTATCAGAGCTAAGCTAAAGAGAACATCTTTCACAAGAGAAAGTGAAAAACGTCACTGTTACCGTATATGCAAATTAGGGATTTTTGTTGATGAAGTATTTCAGCCCTAAAACCATCTAGAAAAGTGTGCCCTTCCTCAAGGATCACTTTGGCATCCTTAGCGCAAATTTTCAGTGGCTAGATCTCCCAGAAAGCGAAACCCTAGTTTTCATAAAGTACCAAAAGTACGAGAAAACCAGAGTACCAGAAGTACCAGAAGTACTAGAGTATTAGAAGTACTAGAAAACCATAAGCACCAGTCTAGAAATCTACAGATCAATTTTGGAGGGGTAAAAGTTGGATTTTCTCAGATCCAAACACACCAGGCTACTCACCTCAACCAAGCACACCTCCTGGTAAGTTCAAAATTTAATTTTTGAGCATTTTCATTTTTTGGACATTTTCCTAGCTCCAGGTAAAAGATGTCTGCAAGCACTAAGCTTGTTGACAAGTTGGAAGGAGTGGAAAACTTTCGTGCCTGTAAGTATAGGATTGGTCTCATTCTTGAAGAGAATGACATAGCAAGACTCGTCAAAGAAGAAGTACCAGAACCCGCCGATGCTGAAGACAAAGCAAAGCACCAAAAGGACACGACCAGGGCCAAAAGAATCATTGTAGATTCAATCAAAGATCACCTTATTCCTTATGTGTCATCAAAGAAGACTCTGAAAGAAATGTTTGATGCCCTAAATAGACTATATGAAGGAAAGAACATAAACCAGAAGATGAATCTAAGAACTCAGCTCAAGAATACAAGGATGCAGAGAGGAGAATCAATCCAGGAATATTTCTCCAGAATATCATAATTCAAAGAACAATTAGAAGCAATTGGAGATACCATAGACGAAGACAAACTCATAATGACGACCCTTAATGGTCTCACAAGACCTTGGGATGCATTCATCCAAATGATTTGTACCAGAACAGAGAAACTAAAATTTGACGGTCTATGGGAAGAATGCATTCAAGAAGAAACAAGAGTAGCTAACCGAGAGGATTTACTAGCAAGAGATGAAGATCAAGCCCTAGCTACTCACACTGAAGGAGGAAGAAAGAAGTCTTACTTCCATAAATAAACTCATAAAGAGCCTCACTCCCAAAACAAATTCAGTCATAAAGAATCTCAACCAAAAATATTCCAGAAGAAAGGACAACGAAAGGAAAAAGATTACTCATTTGTCCAATGCTACCATTGTGAAAAGATGGGACATATTGCAAGACATTGTCCAACCAGACGAGAATAATACAAGAGGAAAAATAAGAGGCACCATGCCCATGCAGTTGAATATGAAGAGCCACCTGCAAATATGTTAAGAGAACAAATTAAAGACTATGTATTAATCTCGACCCTCTTAGGATCGGTAACACTTGGAGAGGACACTTGAATTATTGATAGTGGTGCCTCCAAGCACATGATAGGAAAAAGAGATATTCTCTCTTGCATTTCAGAAAAGAAGTTTTCTCAAAACGTGACACTTGGAGATTATTATCAATACCCTATCAAGGGAGTGGGAGAATCAAACTACAAGCTTAACTCAGGGAATTCAATGAAGATGAAGGACATACTCTATGTACCAGGTTTGACAAAGAACCTACTCTCCATTTCATATTTAGAAAAGAAAGGCTTCAAAGTTTCCTTTATAGATGGAGAAGTTCGTATGTGGGCTAAAGGAGAAACCATGAAAGAAGCAATTGTCATTGGAAATGAAGAAGGTGGCTTGTATAAGCTAAAGGGTCACTCAGAAGCTTCCATGACCCACACCGTTGAGAATCCATGTGAACTTTGGCATAGAATATTAACCCACATCAACTACAAGGCGCTTCCATACATATGCAAAGCAGTCACAGGTCTACCCGAACTCAAGGTTGACCATGAAGGAATGTGCAATGGATGTGCACAAGGGAAGAACATCAAGAACCCTTTTCCAAAGAGAGACAACAAAGCAGAAGGAGTCTTAGAACTCATTAATTTAGATGTGTGTGGCCCAATTCCATCATCCTCCATCAGTGGGTATGTATACTATGTATCTTTTATTGATGATTATTCTTGTAAGACCTGGGTTTAGTTTTTGAAATTAAAAGATGAAGTGTTTAGTAAATTCAAGGAATTCAAAGCCTTGATAGAGAATATTTCTGAAAGAAAGATCAAAATACTCAGGTCATATAATGGAGGATAATACACCTCAAAAGAGTTTGTGAACTTTTGCAAAGATGTCGGGATCAAGATGGATCTCACCACTTTCTACAATCCTCAACAAAATGGTGTGGCAGAAAGAAAGAACAAAACAATAATGGAAGCAATGAATACCATGATCCATGATCAAGATCTTCCAATGTGCTTATGGGAAAAAACAACAATGACAACCGTATATGTACAAAACTGATTGTCCCATAGTGCATTTGGGTTCAAGACCCCAGAAGAGATCTTCTCCAGAAAGAAGCCAAAGGTAGGCCATCTCAAAATATTTGGCTGCCCAATATTCATACATATTCCGAAAGAGAAAAGAAACAAGCTGGACCCCTTAGGAAAGAAGGGAATATTTGTGGGATACTGTGAGGTCTCCAAGGCCTTAAGGATTTATATACCAGGTCACTATCATATTGAGATCAACAGGAATGTGACCTTTGATGAAGATGCAACGCTCAAGAAATCGAGAAGATACCAACTTGAAGAAGTATATGAAGAGGAACCTGTAGCTCCCAAAGTTGCAAAATCAGTGAGGGAGGTTCCCAGAGTTGCAGAACCAGTGAGGGAAGTCGTAACTTCCTCTGATGAAGAAATTCTAGAAGATCATGACATAGTAGAATTTCAAGAACTTCCTCAGATGACGATCTCCCATAAGAGAAAGCCTACTTGGGCTAGGGAGCTTATTCAAGATGGAGAGAAGTATGGTGTTCACAAAGGAACCACGATACAGGTAAAGAGACCTAAGCCATTCTCTAGTTATATGGCTTTGATGTGTGATCTCATAGAAAATGAGCCTACCTTCTTTGAAGAAGTCATTTAGAATAAAGAATGGGCAGATGCCATTACAAAAGAATACCAATCCATAATAAAGAACGATGTATGGGAAATAGTTCCCAGACCGAAGAGAAAGGATGTGGTATCTTCCAAATGGCTCTTCAAAATAAAACATGTCACTGATGGAAGTATTGAGAATTATAAATCAAGATTTGTCGCTTGTGGATTTTCTTAAAAGGAAGGCATTGACTATGAAGAGACATGCAATCTTGTAGCTAGATACACTTCGATCAGAACCATCATAGCCCTTGCAACTAAGATGAAGTGGAAATTACACCATATGGACGTAAAGACAACTTTCCTAAATGGTTTCATCAAAGAAGAAGTGTATATAGAGAAACCTCAAGGATTTGAAGTTGAAGACAAGAAGACTCATGTATGCAAGTTGAAGAAGGCTTTGTATGGATTGAAGCAAGCTCCTAGAGCTTGGTATGGCAGGATAGAAATTTTTCTGACGAGCTTGGGCTTTACCAAGAGTAAAGCAGATTCTAATCTCTACTTCAAGGTTATGAACGATGAACCGATGATATTGTTGCTGTATGTGGATGACTTATTCTTAACTGGAGAAAAAAAATCTCATCATCGAATGTAAGAAGAAACTCGCTTCAGAATTTGAGATGAATTACCTTGGCCTAATGCATTATTTCTTAGGTCTTGAGGTATGGAAGAGCCCAAAGAGAATCTTCCTTAACCAAGGGAAGTATGCAGTTGAAATCCTGAAGAGATTTGACATGTTGGAGTGCAAGTCCATGAATACACCCATGGAAACGAAGCTGAAGCTATTGGTCGACACTTCGTCAGAATTGATTGATTCCACGCTGTACAAGGAAATCATTGGATTGCTGATGTACCTGACGAACACCAGACCATATATTTGTTTTTCCGTGAACACTTTGAGTTAGTTTCTAGTAGAACCTAGTCATGTTCACCTAGTTGCTGCAAAACATATGATGAGGTACTTTAAGGGTACATTAGATTGTGGTCTCAGCTATGATGGAGATCATGATTTCACACTAAGTGGGTACACTGATTCAGACTGGGCTGGAAGTTTTTCTGACAGGAAGAGCACTTCAAGATGTTGTTTCAGTTTGGGATCAACCATGATCTCATGGTAGAGTAGGAAGCAATCCAACATTGCTCTCAGTACAATGGAAGCAAAATACATTGCTGCGTGTTCTACTAGCTGTGAAGCCATATGGCTTCGAAAGTTGTTGACAGGTCTATTCGACCTAGAGATGGAAGCAACCACGATCCTATGTGATAGCCAGAGATGCATAAAGATGACAAAGAATCCTATATTTCATGACAAATCGAAGCACATAGAGATCCGATATCATTACATCCGTGACATGGTGCAGAGAGGAGCCATAAAGCTCCAATATGTTAGCACGGATGAACAGGTTGCCGATGTGTTTACCAAGCCTCTATCTTGTGTAAAGTTTGAGCATTTTCAAGATAATCTCGGTATAGTCCGAAAGGACCTCCCTCGAAAGGGGGAGTAGTGTTGTGTTGATATGCCAGTCCAGTACTATGCTTCCAGCTTAATTGTTGTGTTGAGATATGCCAACCTCGTGCTGTGCTTCCAGCTTAATTGTTGTGTTGAGATATGCCAGCCTCGTGCTGTGCTTCCATCTTAATTGTTGTGTTGAGATATGCCAGCCTCGTGTTGTGCTTCTAGCTTAATTGTTGTGTTGAGACATGCCAACCTCATGTTGTGCTTCCAACTTAATTGTTGTGTTGAGATGCTAGCCTAGTGTTGTGCTTCCAGCTTAATTGTTGTGTTGTGATTCCAGCTTAATTGCTGTGTTGTGTGCTAGCCTCGTGCTGTGATGATGAACCAACCTCGTGCTGTGATGATGTAACCATCCTCGTGATGTGATGATGATGTATTAGTTTTATATTAATCCATATTGATGCAGATGATGATTTCATTCCATTGAGAATGACGATGTTGCTGATGAGAAAAAATTCCGATGATTTATAGATACACTAGTCAGTGTTCCAAGATGTTGATGATGCTATCCTCTCACCCACCTGATGATGTTGATGATGCTGTCCTCTCTCTCTCTTGATGTTGTTGTAGAATACGATTCTTGTTCATTGAGAAGCAATTTTCAAAGTTGTAGTTGGAGAAGAGAGAGAGAGAGAGAGGCACATTCTTGGGAGAGGAATTTTTGTATTTGTTTGAGTTATCTCTTGGCATTGTATTAACTATCTATAATAAGGAAGTTTTGCTGGGTTTTCTCCCCCATGAGGGTTTCCCAGGATAAATGATGTGTCTCTTGTGATTGTGTATTTCTCAGTGATCCTATCTATGCTATTGTTATCTAGTGAAATGCAAAGAACTCTAATAATAGCTTAAACCTTAACAAAAATGTGAGCATTTAGAGGGGCGCTCCATATTCTTTGGCTATATTTTTTAAAACATGGATCCACCCATGGAAGGAGTCCTAGATCCATGGTTCTTAATAAGGGACTTAATTCATTAATTGCACATTCTCCAAGACCGAACAACCTCTAGAGGCACTTCATTAATTTTTTTCTTGGTCAAAGGGTCAATGAAAGAGAATGTCCTAGACATGTGGCCTACATGCATCATTTAAGGAAGGGTTAATGGAACCCTAGCTGCCTTTTGCACATGTATATGTTGAGAAATATAGCTTGAACATGAACTTCTTGCTAAGGTTTAATATGAATGTTCATGAAATGGTTCAAGATATTTCTTTGGTGACCACCTTGGAAAGGTGATCACTAATTCTATCTTATAATTTCACTTGAAAATAAAATAAAAATGAAAGTCTTATGTTTTAAAGTCAACTAGTCTTAGGAATCTAAATGAAACATTTTAGAATTTTTATAACATTAGTGACTTAAATTAGGATTTAATCTTAGCCATACACCCCGTGATTGAGATAGGTGGCAGCTAGGATTGAGGAGATTAATTATCTTCTCTCAAAGTATAAATAGGACAAGATGTGAGAGGCCAAACACACGTGAGAAGAGAACAAGAGAGACAGAGGAAGGAAGAGTGCACATGGAAGATAAGATCTATTAAATATACCAAGAAGTATAACAGGTCATATAGTCTATACCATTGTTGTAGCTGCCTTTTCTTCATGCACAGGTCATATATCTTTAGATTTATATCACTTCATTGTTGTTAAGCCCTGTAATGTATCCATTACCAACAACCACGAAACTGTTGCTCTGATAGAAATATGTGGCGTACCTATCACCAACAAACCCAAAACAATTGGCTTTGATACCACTCTGTAATGTACTCATTGACCTGAGTACCTCTAAATTCGCCTTCTTGGGAAAATTACAAATTATGATGCCAATTATTATAATCAAGAAGCATTAGAAAAAAACATGCAATAATCAAGAATCATGCTAAACTATAAAATAAAATAATAACATGCCATGCACATCATTAAAAACAACATGCACATTTTAGCATATCTTAGAGATAATTAATACACAACAAAACATAAAATGCAAGAAAACACAAATACCACTTATCTTTCTAAATAAACATTCACCAAGTGGCTGCAGACATCTGACGTTCCACCCAACCATAGACACTGTTGTTCTATATCGTAACAAAAGATCAGCCCTGAGTCAGGGCCATGGATCCACAAGGACAGGTCCTAGGTCAACTCTAACACATACAACTTACTATCAAGCTCTCACTGTTTTCCCAACCACACAACATCCTAGTTTACCAACTCTCTTCCCCTTCAACCTACACAACCCAAAGAAATGAACCTCTTTCTCTACAATGCAGTCCCTCAGGATGTTCCACTTCTTTTCCACGGCTCCAGTGCTACTGGTTAGTAAATCTCAATGTTGAAAATTCCAAGGATTCTCAGCTATGGAAAATTCTTTCACAACTTCCATCATTCTCATGTACACATGCATCCATTCATTTATGGAATAATAAAAAATTACTTACAACCAACAAACAATGGCTCTTTTCCTCCCATAATTCATTTTCCATGCCCAAAACAAGACAAATAATGAGCAAGAATGAATGATGAATAAATAACAATGATTGAGGAGCAAATGAATGACCAACCCCCAAACAACCCAAAAGTTGGGTTTATATAATTACATGCAATAAAGCACCACATGGACTTCGTCAAGAAGTTCATGTAACCACTTTTCCCAACTAAAGCCAAAATAGGTGAATAAAATAATGAAAATACTTAGCCCCTTTAACTCCCTTTCTTGTGGAATCATAGCCCCCTATGTCTATCCTTGTCCATCTTATAGTCAAAAATGCATTTTATTAATATATTCAAAGTATTATATTTCTACGCACTCCGACCTTTCAACTTTATAGGCACTCCAACCTTTGCATGAATAAACAAAAATACATTATTAATCCGATGACTCAAAACTAGGGTAATACATTCCCCTCCCCCTTATTTTGGTAATGTCGTAAGTGCATATACAAAAGAGAGAAATCAAAATTTCAAAAGTCTTCAAAAAGTTGCATGTACTCTATTCACATGGAATTCTCGTGCTCCCAAGTAGCATCTTCAAGACCGTAACAGATCCATTGAACCTTTATCAATCATATGGCTCTATTCCAGAGCACTTTGACCTTCCTATCCAATATGTGCAACGATTGGAACTGAAAGTCTCCTTATGGTTCCACATGAATCAAATTCCAATCAATAACGTGGTTAGGATTATACACATACTTTTTCAACAAAAAAGACATGGAATACATTATGCATATTCATGGAAGCAGGGAATGCAAGCATGTATGCAACTGACCCTATTCTTTCCAATATGTCAAATGGACCATAGAATCTAGCTGCTACCTTGGTACAATTTTCCAACTTTAGTGACTTCTTCTTGGGATTCACTTTCAAAAACACATGCTCTCCCACTTTAAATTCTGTAGCTATCTTCTTCTTATCTACATAAATCTCCTGTCTATCTTGTGCTGTTGTCAAATTTTTCTTAATTTTAACCATTTGGTCTTCCATATCCTTAAGTAATTCTGGCCCAAGTACTACTCTGTTTGTTGGGTTGTCCCACTCACTAGAGTATTGCATTTTCTACCATACAAAGCTTCAAATTGGCTCATCTTCAATGAAGCTTGACACCCATTATTATAGGTAAACTCAATCAAATGCAAGTATTCTTCCCACTTAGATGGCTTATCCATCACATATATTCTCAACATTTCTTTATCACTTGGTTGAATTTCTTTGTCTGCCCATCTAACTATGGATGATATGTTGTGCTAAAATTCAGATTTGTACCAAATACTTTAAATAATCCTTCCAAAATCTTGAAGTAAACTTTGTATCTCCGTCTGAAACAATTTCCTTAGGTATTCTATGCAACATAACAATTTCCCTCATGTAAATTTTTGCAATATTAGCTGTTGTATGAGTCATTTTTACAGGAAAAAAATGAGAAATCTTTGTCAATTTATTCACCACTACCATTATTGAATCATGTTGTCTTACTGTCCTAGGAAATTTGGTAATAAATTTTATGGTTACTACTTCCCATTTCCTTTCTGGAATTGACAATGGTTGTAGCAAACCCCCCGTGTGTCTATGTTCAACTTTTACTCTCTGACATTCCATACATCCGAAAATGTAATCAACAACTTCCTTCTTCATTCCTGGCCAAAAGTATTGGATTTTTATTGCTGCAATTGTTTTATGGTAACCATGATGTCCAACATATGGAACATTATGCATTTCTTTTAATACTAACTTCTTAAGTTTTCCAGAACTAGGAACATAAATTGTGTTTTTATGCATAAGTAATCAATCTTCTTTCCTCTTATAGTCTTTAAATTTATGTTGTACATTTTCCTGCTGTAAGATTTCTTTTTCTTGTAGGTAATGTTGGTGTGTAATAATAACATCTAAAATCCTTCTCTTTAAATCTGAACTGTGCATATTAATGGTTGTAGTATGCATGAGATGTACTCTTTTGCTGAGTGCATCAACAACTTTATTTCTTTTCCTTTGATATGCTTGATGTCAAAGTCATACTCACTTAAAAATTTCAGCCATCTTGTTTCCCTGACATTTAAAATTGGTTGTTCAAAAAGATATTTCAATAAATAATGTCTCCACATTTTCAATGTGGCAACAAGCTCCAAATCATGCATGTCATAATTCCTCTCATGCTCTTTAAGCTTTCTAGACTCATAACTAATGACATGTCCATTATGAGTGAGGACTCCACCAAGTTGTTCTTTGCATGCATCTGTGCATACCACAAAATTTTCATTTGGGTCGACAATATTCAAAATAGGTGCACTAGTAAGTAACTCTTTCAACAAATTAAATTTTTCTTCACACTCTGCTATCCATTCAAATTTAATCCCCTTCTTTTGTAAAGAGATGATGAGAAGACCAATTTTAGAGAATCATGTTATAAATATCCTATAGTATCCTACTAATCCCATGAAAGATATGACTTTTGAAACATTCCTTGGTGCCGACCACCCTTTAATGGCTTCAATTTTCTCTGGATCTACTACTATACCTTCCTCTAAAACAATGTGCCCCAAATAATGGACCTTCTCTTGGTAAAAATAACACTTTCTTATCTTTGCATACAACTGATGTTCCCTTAGAACCCGCAACACCAACCTTAAGTGATATTCATGCTCTTCCTTAGACTTATAATATATAAGTATGCCATCCAAGAACACAATAACAAACTTATCCATATAATTTCTCAATATGCCATTCATTAAGCACATAAAAATAGTCGGTGCATTGGTCAGTCCAAATGACACCACTACAAATTCATAATGTCCATACTTGGTTCTAAAAGCTATCTTACTAATGTCTTATTCCTTGATTCTCACTTGGTGATATTCTGATCTCAAGTCTATCTTTGAGAATATCTTTGCTCATTCCTCTTAATTGATCAAAGAGGTCATCAATTCTGGGTATTTTTGCTTCACAATGGATTTATTAAGCTATCTAAAGTGAATGCATATTCTCAACATTCCATTCTTGTTTTTAACAAAGAGTATTGGTGCTCCCCAAGGTGATACACTTGGGAATATGTATCATTTTTTCAACAATTCTTTCAGTTACATTTGTAATTCTTTTAAGTTTGGTGTACTCATTCTGTAAGGAGTTTTTGACATTAGGGAAACTTCTAGTACTAAATAAATAGAGAAATATATATCCCTCTTTGGTGGTAATTCTAGTATTTCTTGGAATATATCTTCAAACTCTTGCAATACTCAAAACTTTTCAATACTTATCCCTTTGGTATTTTCTAGCTCCACATGATCTGCATACAATTGACATCATTTCCTAAAACATTTTTTCAGTTGTAAGGTTGAAATCTCCCTTATAGAAATGGGTCTTGGAATTCTTTTCACAATGCTCTATTTTTAATCAAGGCATGCAAATGTCTTGTTATGGAAATCTAGGAAAACATGATGTTTGTCCTACCATCTGTTCCAATTAGGACATCATAAGATATTAATGGTATGATATTCAGATCAACATTAGTACTCACTCCTTTCCAATTTATTAAACAATATTTGACAATCTCATTGATCCTTCTTTTGGTTCTAGTGGCTAGCTAAACCAAACATGATTTTTCAAGCTTACTTTTCTCAAAATGAAATCTGTCCACTATTTTAGGATCAATGTAACTATGGCTTGCTTCTGAATCAATTAAAATATTAGCAGACAGATCAATGATCTTACCTTTCACCTGAATCATATGGGATTGATGTTTTTCTTGTCGATCTTCAAACACTGCATATATTCTTGGAATATTTTTTCCCATGTCTTCTACTGTAGTAGTTTCTTGGATGTTGTGCAATCTCCTCATCTTGTCTTCTCTGTGAGGACAATCCTTGTACATGCAATCTTCTTCACATCCCCAACATTTGATTGGTGGTATTCCTTTTTTTCGCAAGGATTCTTCCCTCTTGGAATCATTCTTAGCAGACTGATCTTGTTGATTTGTACTGGGACTATTTCTATTGAAAGGAGGTTTGAATCCCTTCCTTCTCTGATCAAATTTCTTATCTTTCCAAGACTTATGCAAAGATTCTCTTCCATTTCCTTGTTCATACATATACTTAGCCTTTCTAATGGTCTCTTTCAAAGTTATGGGATCATCATATTGAATCTTATCTTTATAGAAAGATGACATTCCACTCAAAAACCTTTGTATCTTCACTTTTTTATCCTTGATAAATCCCACGTACTTCAACAATCCTAGGAATTATTTTCATATTCTCCCATGGTCATGCTCCTCAACTTGAGTTCAAAGAAATCTTGCATATTCTTTTCAAAATAGTTCTCTAAAAGATACTCCTTATGGAAACATTTATTGAACTACTTCTAAATAATCATACTCTCATTAATGTGTTCAACTTGCTTCAACTGATCCCACCACATAACATCTTTTCCATGCAAATGGTATGTTGCAATCCTAGCTTCTAAATGAGTAGTTGTGAAAATACTTTATGATTCCAACATTGTCTTCCCTTTCTCTTTCATCATCAAATGATGGTGGCTTAATATTCCTAAGCTCTTCTTGCAAACTGTCCAACTCATATCTTATTATTTGATGCCTAACATGAGATACTTTTGGATTGCTCCTTGACTCTTCAAATGCATAATTTTTTTTAATTGAGCAAGGAGGTGAGTGATGTCTATGAGTTATACTAGCACTTCTTGAGTGACTGGGTTTTCTATAGTCATCATTTCTTTCATAATGTTTGTCTTCTTCCTCATGTCTTGAGTCTGATCCATTCTTTGTTTGCCTCTGTAATTGATTTAGGCTTTGCATCATTTGAACATTTATTTGATTCTCTCCTCCCGTGATATCATTATCCTCTCACTATCATCTCTATAACTCTACACTTCCATTCTGAGACTTCTCATAGTCTTTACCAATTATGTTGGTTCCACTCTGCTCCTATGTCCATTAGATTCCATTTAAGCATTACCCACATTGATATTTTGGTCTTTGGATTCTCTCGCACGACTGTAGGCTCCTTATGCATCCTCCATGAATCTGATATTGAATTCTGGGCTTGAATTGATATGCTTATACCTTGAATTTTGTAAAATGTGCAAGCAACCATTTTTGTTAGAATTATATATATTATAGAATTTTTGTCAATTAATGCTATAGGTCCACTTTCTTTTCAATTCATGAAGAATTTTATCATAATTCTATGAATTCTAATAATTCTAGGTTATTCTCCTTTGCATAATATTTCCAATGACTATTCATGTGCCTCAATTTGATCTCAGAGATGAAAGTTATGGCTTTCTGAAAAATCCATTTTCACCCCATTGTGCATTTTCTTCATTGGTGCAATTTTACTAAAAGGACAACTTTTGTCAACTGCAGAAGAAAATACATTAGGAACCAAGAAAATTTATTTAATAGGAACTTATAAAAATCATGATGGTGAACACATAGAAACCTTCAGATTCTCCATTTGTTTCTCCAATAATATTCTACAACAATATGGAATTTGCAACTGTCATTTTTAGAAAAATTTTCCAGACTTGAAATTTTAGGAAAACTAATTATCTCCCAAACCGTGCACTTCTGAAAAAACCTCACTAAACCAAATTTGTTTGTTTATGAGTATGCATAATTTTGCATTAATAAAATTTTCCATTTTTTAGATCTAGGATCACTTATCCTCCTATGAAAATCCCAAAAATCCCCCAAAAGTGGCATGGAATAGTGGATTTTGACCTATTTTAGCATCCCCTTTCCAAACCCCTTAGATTTTCTTCTATTGCTTCACTGGGTATTTTCATGTCTACATTTTGGACTCTCTCCAAAAATTTCAGCTTATTTTGGACCTCTATCACTGAACTAGACCTGGATCTTTAAAATCCACTATTTTGAACTTTTTGACAAATTCAAGCAAAAATGGCCAGTGACCCTCTCTGACACTATTGTATCCCTCCTTATTGCGGACAAAACCCAAAAGTATCATCTCAATCTGACTTAATTTGCTCTAGTTATGTCAAAAATAAGAAAATGTCTCCAGACTCCCTCTCCGACCACCCTCATGGCCTTCTCCATCATCCTCCTGTTATTTTCTCTCTACCTTACCTTTTCTTCATTGTTTTAATATATATATATTTTAATAAATTTGGGATGCATCCATACCGACTGCCACATGGCACCATTTCCTTGGCCCATGTCACTGATGGGTCCTAACTCCCCTGTCAAAATTCCACCTGACATCCATACATAGTTTGCGGAGATGGGCGAGTCCCATCCCGCACCTTACCTTTGGTGTACAACCTGTCCCCACCCTAGATCAAAAAATGAAGATTGGGGGAGGATCCATGGCTGATATTGATATCAGATCGTCGAAGTGCTTAGGAGTTAACAATCCTCCGCGATGCGATATCAAATATTGCCCATGATACATAGTGCATTCCCATAGGTTTTGCATCGCCAAAAATTATTTAAAAATATCTCCCTCCATGATGAGATACCTCTTTTCGATACCACTTGTGGTGTCAGGCCGCTGCTCCATTGGTAGCCCCACCACGATGGTCTACCACCTTGCCACCCTGCCATTGTGGCTTGCCATGGTCTACCACCTCGCCACTGGGGCCTACCACCTTGCTGTTGTGCCCTGCCATTGTGGAAGTCCATGTCACCATTGCCACATCACTTTACATGTGTCCCACACGTCATGATGCCATCATCATACAATTTGTTTTTTTCAAATTTTTCCAATTTCCCAAAAAAATTATATTTTCAAGAAATGACGTTCATGTTCCCCAACACTTGCTGCTTTGACCTTTGCGAAAATCACAAAAAATTCAACCTGCAAGTCGACCCAAATGGCCCAATTACTGCAACTGACGTGATACCAATCTGTAATGTACCCATTACCAACAACCACAAAATTGTTTCTCTGTTACCAATCTGTGACGTATCCATCACTAGAAAACCCAAAAAGATTTGCTTTGATACCACTTTGTAATGTACCCATCGACTCAGGTACCTCTAAATTCATCTTCTTGGACAAATTAAATATTCTAATACCAATTATTAAAATCAAGAAGCATGATAACAACACATGCAATACTCTAGAATCATGCTAAACTATAAAATAAAATAATAACATGCCATGCACAACATTAACAACAACATACACATTATAACATATCTCAGAGATAATTAATACAAAACAGAACATACAATGCAATAAAACACATATCTTTTTAAATAAACATTCACCAAATGGCTGCAGACATCAGACGTTCCACCCAACCATAAACACTGTTGTTTTAGATCTCAACAACATGTCACCCCTGAGCTAGTGCTATGAATCCATAAGGATGGGTCCTAGGACGACTCTAACACACACAACCAACTATCAATATCTCATGGTTTTCCCAACCACATAGAATTATAGTTTACCATATCTCTTCCCCTTCATCCTGCGCAATCCAAAGAAATGAACTCTTTTCTCTGAAATGCAGTCCCTTAGGTTGTTCCACTTATTTTCCAGGGCTCCAATGCTACTGGTTAGGAAATATCAATGCTAGAAACTCCAATGATTCTCAGTTGTGGACCATTCTTTCACAAGTGCCATCATTCTCATGCACACATGCATCCATTGCTCTCTGGAGCCCTGGAAAAGAAGCGAAACAAACCGAGGGACTGCATTACAGAGTAAGGGATTCATTTCTTTGGTTTTGCAGGTTGAAGGGGAAGAGATATGGTAAATTACGATGCTATGTGGTTGGGAAAATATTTAGAGATTGATAACTGGTTGTGTGTGTTAGAATCAACCTAAGACTCATCCTTGTGGATTCATATCCCCCTATCTCTTTCCTTGTAGGTCTTGCATCTAGTGATGTATTTTATTAATATATTCAAAGTATTACATTTCTAGGCACTCCGACCTTTCAAATTTACATGCACTCCGGTCTTTCATAAATAAACAAAAACATATTATTAATCTGGGGACCCAAATCCAAAGTATTACAAGCCCTAGACAAAGGCCCATATTGTAACATTCCTCTCTTGCCTGCACTGAGAAAACTTATTCGTTGAGGACACTTGCTTGCAAGTCATCCAAATGATTATAGTATTGGGCATTTGATTATGATATTGAGACATTATGGATATGATGACATGTTATTTTGTTGTATTGACTTAGACATGTGCTATTGAATCGATTCTCCTAAGCGTGCAGGATGTTGGACCTCGAGGATGCAGAGGCATCGATGAAACCCTTGGAATCTGGATCGAGTAAGGGAGTGGACTATTGGGTTTTATTGTTGTATATATGACATATGTGCATTTGATTAGATGTTATGATTATGGATCTCATTTCTGACATGATTCGTTGATGATGCAGGATAACAATAACTTGCCGACCAGACTCACATGTGGAGTAGAGGGGTCACGCACGACTACCAGAGACGTTGAGGGAGAGGTGTGGACAACAACCTTGCCACAACCTACTAGCACTCCTGCCGTGGCTCGAACTGTAGGTTAACGACTACCTAGTTCAAGAAGACCCACGATGCCATGAGGGAAGACTGCAATAGTCGCTCACGATGATTCTAAGGGGCACGCAATAAGGCAGGGGACTTATTCCTTAGAGGCCCTTAGTCTCCCACAAGATAACCTTGCGGAGTATTGACTCCAAGGGTTTTTTATGTCTACCAAGTCAATCAAGAGGCGAGTGACACCCTTGGGGCACGTAGTGCGTCCTGAAGGGCACATCATGCAAGGGAAACATAATGATGCGAGTGACACCCTTGGAGCACCTAGTGCATCCTGAAGAGCATGTTGCATTGTTAATTAATAAATTAATAAACCTAGTTGGCCTTAGAACGAATTATATGATAAGAAAGATTTAAAACAATTTCCCTAATAAAATGTCGCCCAGCCTAGGAAAATAAATCTAGGTCTAAGTAATACTTGTGATATATATATATATATATATATATTAAAAATAAAAATGAATAAATAATAATAATAATCATCATTAAACATGTGACAAAAGAGGGTAAGAAACTCGATTAAATTATTAAAATCAAATTATGGAGGGATTAAAATTTAAAAAAGGGAATTAGTTGTTGTCACATATGCTAATTAAATTTTTTACTAAAATAAAAAAGGGGAAAATGGGTAAAGTCTACACTTACTAAATTAAGTTTTAGATAAAAAGGGAAATAGGGAAATTTAAAAGATTTAGGAAACTAAGGGAAAAGGGGGAAACATAAAGAGAAAAGAGAAACACAAGGAAAAAGCAGAATGACTAACTTGACAAGGAATCTTGCGTTTAAGAACTTTCTAAATTGAACTCAACCAGTAAATTAGTAAGGGGGTAAGTCATTAAATTGTGTGAGGGAATATGATGACACCTAGGAGCGATTATAGGAATGCTATTAGGTGGGTGAGGGAAATAGGAGTAATTAATTAATTAATGAAATTAATTTATGGTGCAATGAAGGGGATGTGTGACACATGTACGGGGAGGATTTTTATGAATTAAATTATTGAACAATAAATTAAATGGGAATTTGGGAAAGTAAATGACTTAGAAACTCTATATAAAGGAGGGAGGAGGAGGATGATGGATCTCTCCTGTGATGCGTAATGTTACGCTGCAGAATTTTAGACTTGACTTACTTTGCTTGTGGGAGTTGGGATACCCAACTTAGTGAGGAGTGGTAGCTCAGCCTTGCGAGACGAGCTGGGAGCTAGTTGTTCTATGTTTTAGTGTGCGTGACCCCTTTACAGCTCTGGGGGCTAAGGGGGGAGAAGAGTACCCCTAGCGTTGGCTGGGAGGTACTGGTGAAGTCTCATTGGTCGACAAGGAAGAGCTGCACGGAGCACGCAGGACAACGAATCAGAGCAGATGATTTGGGATATGGTACACTTACTTTTATTCTGCATGGTAGATTATTATTGACCTTACACTTTCATTTATGTGCTTTTAACTGTGTAAAGAAGGTGTTGACTTAGCATTTTAATTGATAACTTAATTTCCCCATAGCCTTAAGCTCATTGTTGATTTGATTCCCTCGGCTTTCGATCCCTAAATGTTGTGACTGTCCTATTGGTTTTATTGATTGTTGTGAAGAGTTGTGCTTTTTACTTCGTCTTCATCCCTAGTTCATCAGTCCACGCCTGAGCAGTCGGCCAGGAGCCGAATCGACGGTCGTCACTTTAGTGCATAACGACCTATAGATTCTAATGCCCTGCTTTTCCATGTGTGGATGATGGGCGACATATGTGTTTGCCCAACATTTTACCCCTTCTTATCTCCGCGCCTTGATCTCCGCCTTGTTTTGGTTTCTGCATGTTATATCACCTCTGCGTCCTAATCGTTCTCGGTATTTGAAAACTATGTTTAGTGTTCTCTGCATTCAACACCCTGAACCAAAAAATTTCTAACTCTACGTTTTTAAATGTTGTTGGATAGATTTAACTCTGCGTTTTTATGTATTGCTAGATAATTTAACTCTGCATCTTTATAAATTGTCGTATAAATTAACTCTGCGTTTTTATGCATTGCTAGATAAATTTAACTCTGGATTTTTATAAATTGTCGGATAAATTTATCTTTTCATTTTTATATATGGATGGATAAATTAGCTCTGTGTTGTGATACCTCCCTCACAACTTAACTCTGTGTTGTTTTATTAATGGCCATATTCTCTGCATTTTTATACCCCTGCACCTTAATTTATTTGAAGAAAATTTTAGAGTGCGTTTGTCCTCTTGATTGACAGCCTTCACATTTTTGACCGAGTTTATTTTTTTCTGAATGCTAGTAAGGCTGTGCCTTGAGACACAATGAGGATTCCCTTGAGCGCATGCTCTTTTTTCATCCGAACCACTGCGAAAGTTTCAATGGAATGCATTGTGTTTTGACACTTTTTAAGACAACATTCGTTGCCTGCTTACCTGGCGATTGCTCCTCTATTTGGACTGCATTTTCTTTAACCTCTTAGCTTTAGAAATGCATTTTGTTTTCTACTAATGGAATGCGATTTTTTTCCTTTGCTTGTAACTGGTTTTAATGGCGAAGTTATGCCCTGCATTTTTCTTACACCTGGCTGGCGTTTCTTCCTATGCAAAATTTTAATGCAATCCATGTGAATTAACCCAACTAGCATGAAGATCAACGCCGCAATTTCCTTCCCCTTTGACCATGAATTAGTGATAGGCCGACACCTTTAAATTGTGTGACATAAATTTTATTGAGTTGACAAAGGTTTGAGGGTGCAACGATTACATCTTTTAACTCACAGTTTCAGGGTTTCCTGTACCTGTGTTTTAAAACGTAGTTAACCAATCAAAAAGGGAAATGATCTTATATGGTTGGGAATAAATAAATATGGATTGGATGGAATCCATGGATATAAAATATGTAACTAGATATGGACAGGATGTGTAAATATAATAACTAGATATGGATGGCATGAGTAAATATAAACATTTGGTAATAATAAGAGATGCCTTATTTGAATGCGTTTGCATTTAATTATCACCTACATGCATTTTCATTAATTGTATGATGCGTGTTTAAATGGTAGTTAACTCCTAATTTCATTTTACATCAATGACAGATATGAATTTATAACCAGCTGCGTTTTAACATCATTTTCCAGTGAATTTATATTAATGACAACCACCCTTTTTGACTAGAACTTGTGTTCTCAGACAGAGAGTATAGTCATTGGTAGCTTATAAATTATTGTCAAATTAATGACATTGATGTACAACGTGTGCACTACATGTAAGTGGTGTATTGGTGAGCGTAGGTACAGTGTACTGGTGTGTTGAGAAGCGTTTCTGCGTTTGTACTGTGCGAGTTTTGGATGGGCAACAACCTTACTCAACATTAAATTTTCTTTAATAGGTGGTTTAATTAGCGATTTACTGTCTGACAACCTCACCTTGACTGAATTTCTCTTTAACCGGTTACTGCTGTGACAATGATCCATTCATTATCTGTCGGTTATCACTGGGCAACGATCCATGCCTTGTTTAGACAGCAGTGGAGTTTTAAGGAACCACAATTTTTGTTTATGGTTAAAATTGTTATTACTCAACAACTTTAATGTTTAATGGATAATTGTTATACTCCAATACTGTTAATATGGCTTAACCGCGTATTGGAAGTTAATTTTGTTAGTAGCATTATAATCATAAGCATTATACATTGATATTGTGATTATTGTATATTGGCATTTGCTAAATTAGATTGTATTTAATGTTAGATTAGATTTGTAATTATTGTCTAATTTGTAATTTAGACTTGCTAATTAGAATTGTATTTAAGATTAAATTGGATTTCCAAATTATCGACTAGTTGTAATTTGGACTGATTAAATTAGATTTGTAATTAACACTAATTTAGATTGTAATTATTGATTAATTAGACTTGATTAATGGTTGGGTTGTTGACAAAGTCGTGTATTAGCTTGCGCTTTTCCTTGATTGATGTCACCTTGCATCTTGTTGACCTATTGCTTGGGGTGTGGGTGAAGTCCTCTTGTCAGTAGCTCGGCTCCTAGCGAGTTGGTTTCATCTAGAGTCCTAGGTCTAGATAGGTTATGTAGCGCCAGGGTTATCGTTGCGCCTATAGCCTGGGAACGACATGATTCCTGATGAGGGGATCATTGTGCGCCCTATTGGATAGAGGCGATTAACAACTTGACTGGGGTTTGTACTTCCCGTTGTGGGTTTTTTTGATCTTGTAAGTTCGTTGCTGGCGCTTGGGTTGCAATGCCTTCATGAGTTTGGTTGCGTGCCATCAAGGATTCTAGTTAACTGGTCGTTGAGGCCGTTGTGTCGGGATGGGGGTGTTGTCCCTTAGCTTGTAGGCGTGGTCATGTTTGTGTCGGGCGGGTAGTCATTTCTCCTTGTTGTTTTACACATGTTTCACCCAATTGTTTTGGAGCCAGTGCATGGAGTCATAGTGGTCGATTGCCTATTTTGTGGGCATGGTGCTCGCCGTCAGATGTGTTTTTTAGCCGTAATCGTTGTTGTCATCCTGTCTAACAAAAAAGAAATGCACCTTCTGCTCCTCTTATAGTCGTAACGAAGGGGTCATTATGTTAAGTACCTATATCAGATCTTCAAATATACTTCAATAATACCAAGAATAAACCATAAACCATTCACCATAACATGAACACAAGAAATAGAGAAAACCCTTGAGGTAGGGTAACACCATATATTAATCCTTATGGAAGGATAAAACTCCTCAAGCAA
>ML801562.1:90787-103571 GCA_009831015.1 Picea engelmannii | reverse complement strand
CCATAACATGAACACAAGAAATAGAGAAAACCCTTGAGGTAGGGTAACACCATATATTAATCCTTATGGAAGGATAAAACTCCTCAAACAATCCTTGCTTGTACAATCACAATATTCTTCACTATGTTTCATTACATTGCATAGAATTCTTTATATATCTCTCCCTATCTCCTAGGAACCTTCTAGAGAGCCTTCTCACATTTATTACATCCAACTACCATAGTGGGCCTTTATTAATATAGTGGACCTAGTCCACCTTACATTGAATGACCACATTCCCATATATTAAATGACTTACACTAATAACACATAACTACATTCCCATTGGCTACCTCCCTAGGTACCCCATATTATCTCCCTAGGTATACCACACATTACATATGGTATCAGAGTGAGGTTCAACCCTGCGACTGTGGATCGCCAGGATTTCCACTACAGTAAACCCTTGAGTATTAACCCTTGCATTAATTAAAAACCTTAATGTGTCCTTGTGGGATCAAATATAGAGGACACCTCAGAGGTTCGCAACGTGGTGCCGTGGAAGGAGGTGCGACGCCTCCAGAAGTTCTCGCACCCTCGGAGTTGAACCCTAAGGGGAAGAGCAAGTCCTTGGGCCAGAATTGATTGTGTAAGGGATGATGATGGTTTGACAAGGTCCTTCCAGAGATTGTCAAAGGCCTTGATTCACCCTCTATATTGAGTTGAGGCTAGGGCGCCTGTACCCCTGAGGGTTCACAATGCGCCCAAATAGTACCATTAGTGTTCACCGCGAACTCGAGAAGGTCAAATTTCCTGAGTTCTTTGGTGCCCTGGACGGAGCAGCCGCCGAGACATGGTTGGAGAATTTGGCGATGTGCTATGCACTTCATGACTACCTCCATCATGAAGGTCTGCATGGAAGTCTTTCATAAAGGGGAGCTCTATTCTATGGTGGAAGATGCTCCTGCCATAGTTGAACATGGCAGTCGAGGACGTGTCATGGGAGCTGTTCAAGGAACGGTTCCGGGAGAGGACTAACATCTAGAACAGTCGGACCCACTACTGTGGAAGTTTTGGGCAAGGACCATCGGATTCTTGCATCAGTGAATAACTGTCAGGAAGAGCACCAGTCCACTATGCTCGAGATGTCAGGTACTGTCACTGACCAAACCCTTAGTATTTGATAGATCCCGGTGCTACCGAGAGTTTCATTTATGGTGTAGCGCTAAAAAGGATTAAGGTAAAGGCAGTCGAACATGATGAGTTTAGATTTGTAGAGATGGCTTCAGGAGCTAAAAAAAAGGTTGGAGGAAAGGTTACAGGCTGTACCCTTAACCTGGGAGAGTTTGTCACCAGGGCCAACCTATACATCATGATATTAGGATCTTATGACATAGCGATTGGTATGGACTGGTTGGAATCACATGAGGCGATACACAAATGTAGGATGAAACGATTGATATTGGTCAATGATGAGGGACAAGGATGCGTGATTGTAGGATGAAACTAGGGAGTTTCCTAGAGGTTCATCTCTTCCTTGCAGCTACGGAAGAGCATGCGCAAGGGATGTCAGCTTTATGCGATCCTTGCGATAAACGAGAAGGGAGTAGCGAAAGGTCTATAACACTTTCCTTTGGTGAGAGAGTTCACGTACGTCTTCCCAGAGGATTTACCTGGGATTTCACTGGAGAGGGAATTGGAATTTACCATAAACCTAAAACCGGGGACTGAACCAATAGCGAGAACACCTTATCGTATGTCAACCCTGGAGTTACAGGATTTGAGAATGCAACTAAAGGAGTTGTTGGACCTGGGACTTATATGTCCAAGTGTGTCACCGTGGGGGCACCTATTATTTTCATATGAAAGAAGGATGGGTCATGGAGACTCTGCATTGACTACCGTCAATTGAACAAGGCAACGATCAAGAATCAATATCCATTGCCAAGGATTGATGATCTGTTTGATCAAATGAAGGGTGTGATGGTGTTTTCCAAGATTGACTTGAGATCAGGGTATCACTAGTTACGGATCAAGGAGGACGACGTCCCTAAGACCACCTTCAAGACGAGGTTTGGGCATTACGAGTTTACTATTTTACCGTTTGGACTGACAAATGCCCCGGGAGTATTTATGAGTTTGATGAACAGGGTGTTCCACGAGTACTTGAACAAGTTCATCCAAATGTTCATTGACGATATTTTGATTTAATATCAGACGATGGAGGAGCACGACGAGCACTTGTGCTTGGTACTGCAGTGTCTACGAGAGCACACTTTAAATGGAAATTTGTCCAAATGCTCGTTTTATCAATCGAATATTCACTACTTAGGGCATGTCATCTCCGATGAAGGTATCGCCGTGGATCCAACAAGGGTCGAGGCTATTATGGAATGGCCTATGTCGACGAATGACCCAGAAGTACGTAGCTTAATGAGTTTAGCAGGATACTATCGATGATTTGTCGAGGGAGTTTCGAAGATAGCAAACCGATTACGGAATTGCAGAAGAAGAACACAAAGTTTGTTTGGACCGAGAATGCGAGGAGGCATTTCGGAGTCCCAAGGAGTTTTTGACAACATCGATACTAAAGGTCCTTGACATGGATGTAGACTTCTTGGTATGCGCTGACGCATCCAATGAAGTCTTAGGCAAAGTCATGATGCAAGACAGTTGAGTGATCGCTTACATCTTGAGGAAACTGAGAAGGCATGAGGATAACTATGCGATGCATGATTTGGAGTTGTTAGCCTTTGTATATGCCTTGAAGGTTTGGAGACCCTACCTTGTTTGACGAAAATTTGAACTAAGGACGGACCACTGTGGACTACAACACATCTTTACGCAAAGCGACCTGAACGCGTGACAACGACGTTGGTCAGAATTTCTTAGTGAGTATGATTTCGAGATTACTTACATAAAGGGAACAATAAAATGAGTGGCAGATGCATTGAGTCGGAGACCACACATATTTTTGGTGTTGTCTCTTTAAACGAATCTACGTGAAAATATTCTAGCCTTACATCACGACGATAACTGGTACAAAGAGGTCAAGGATTTTATCAGACAAAATGCAATGATGGTACCAATATTTGAAGGATTTACGTTTGAAGATGATGTATTATTGAGGTTTAAAAATCATATTTACATACCACCGAACGACTAGTTGAGGAACTTGATCCTAAACGAGGCTCATAGAGCAGTATACATGGCTCGCCTAGGAGTCACGAAAATGAGGTCAGACCTTAAACCCTTATTCTTCTGGAAATGAATGAAGGCAGACATAGTCAACTATGTGTCCAGATGTCTAGAATGTCAGCAGGTAAAGGCCAAACATAGACATCCAACAGGATTACTATAGCCACACGCTATTCCGGAATCGAAATGGGAGGTTATTTCGATGGATTTTATTGTTGGATTTCCACTAACGGTAAGGAGAAATGACTCAATTTTCATAGTAGTCGACACTCTGACGAAGAGTGATCATTTCATTCCTGTGCATACAACGTATCAGACACCTGGCATAGCTAGAGTTTTCATCAGTAAGATTGTGAGGCTGCATGGTGTGCCTAAGAGGATTATATCCGATTGAGGATCGATGTTTATTGGACAATTTTGGACTAGTTTCCAAGAGGCCTTGGGAGCCCAACTTAAATTTAGTACTGCGCATCACTCGGAGACTAACGGGCAGATCGAACGAACGAACGAGACCATGGAGGACATGTTGCACATTTACATGATGGACCAACAAAGCGTTGGGAAGAATTCTTGCCACTGGTGGAATTCGCTTATAACAATAGTTACCAAAGCACCATTAAGATGGTGCCTTTCGAGTTTCTTTATGGGCGACCATGTCGGACGCCTTTGAGTTGGGATCGGCTTGAGGATAGGGTCCTGGTGGGACCGGAAGCGATCCAAGAAATGGAAGATTAAATGCAAACTATAAGACAAAGGATTAAGGAAGCGCAGGATCATCATAAGATTTATGTCGATGTGCGTCGTGCCGACCGTAGTTACGATGTGGCGATCGAGTATTTTTGCGGCTGGAACTGCATAAGAGTTTGATAAAGTTTGAAAAATGGAATAAACTATCTCCTAGGTTCGTGGGATCCTACGAGATTGTGGAAAAGAGAGGCCCGTGGCCTAATGACTAGCCTTGCTTGATTCTTGAGGCGTATGCTCGATGTCTTTCATGTCTCTGTTTGAGACATTATGATTAGTGATCCTACACATATTTTGACTTGTGCACCTTGCGGGTGTCGGATGAGGGTGCGCTCATGGCTGAGCTGATCCACACCTTGGATCATCGCATTCAAAAACTACGACATCGAACAGTAGATGAAGTCAAGGTCCAGAGGGACAACTATAGTCCACACTCGACGACCTCGGAGAACACATGTGATATGCACCAATAGTTTCCATTTTTGTTGGATAGATAGACTTATGATACTGTGATATACGTTATTTTGGCACTTTTTACTGTGAAACTTCGGGATCGACATAAGAGGGGGTGTATGTAACATCCCTCTCTTGCCCGCACTGAGCGAACTTATTCATTGAGGACACTTGCTTGCAAGTGATCCATATGATTATATTATTGGGAATTTGATTATGATATTGAGGCATTATGGATATGATGATATGTTATTTTGTTGTATTGACTTAGACAAGTGCTATTGACTTGGTTCACCTGAGTGTGCAGGATGTTGGACCTCGAGGATGTAGAGGCATCGATGAAACCCTTGGACTCTGGATCGAGTCAGGGAGTGGACTATTGTGTTTTATTATTGTATATATGACATATGTGCATCTAATTAGATGTTATAATTATGGATATCATTTCTAACATGATTCGTTGATGATGCAGGCTGACGATAGCTTGCCGACCGAACTCACATGTGGAGTAGAGGGGTCACGCACAACTACCAGAGACGTTGAGAGAGAGGTGTGGACAGAATCCCTGCCACAACCTACTAGCACTCCCGCCGTGGCTCGAACTGTAGGTTAACGACTACCTAGTTCGAGAAGACCCACGATGCCATGAGGGCAGACTGCTACAGTCACTCATGATGATTCTAAGGGGAGCGCAATAAGGCATGGGCCTTATTCCTTAGAGGCCCTTAGTCTCCCACAAGATCAGCTGGCAGAGTATTGACTCCAGGGGTTTTTGATGTCTACCAATTCATTCAAGAGGCGAGTGGCACCCTTGGAGCACGTAGTGCGTCTTGAAGGGCATGTCATGCAAGAAAAATGGAAAGAAGCGAGTGGCACCCTTGGAGCACGTAGTGCTTCCTGAAGGGCACGTCGCACAAGGGAAACAGAATGAGGCGAGTGACGCCCTTGAAGCATGTAGTGTGTCCTGAAGGGCACGTCGCATTGTTAATTAATAAATGAATAAACTTAGTTGGCCTTAGAATGGATTATGTGATAAGAAATATTTAAAACAATTTCCCTAATAAAATGTCGCCCATCCTAGGAAAATAAATCTAGGTCTAAGTGATACTTGTGATAATATATATAAATTAAAAATAAAAATGAATAAATAATAATAATAATCATCATTAAACATGTGACAAAAGAGGGTAAGAAACTCGATTAAATTATTAAAATCAAATTATGGAGGGATTAAAATTTTAAAAAGGGAATTAATTGTTGTCACATATGATAATTAAATTTTTTACTAAAATGAAAAAGGGGGAAAATGGGTAAAGTCTACACTTCCTAAATTTAGTTTTAGATAAAAAGGGAAAGAGGGAAATTTCAAATATTTAGGAAACTAAGGGGAAAAGGGGGAAACATAAAGAGAAAAGGGAAACATAAGGAAAAAACAGAATGACTAACTTGGCAAGGAATTTTGCCTTTAAGAACTTTCTAAATTGAACTCAACCAGTAAATTAGTAAGTGGGCAAGTCATTAAATTGTGTGAGGGAATATGAGGACACCTATGAGCGATTCTAGGAATGTTTTTAGGTGGGTGAGGGAAATAAGATTAATTAATTAATTAATGAAATTAATTTATGGTGCAATGAAGAGGATGAGTGACACATGTACGGGGAGGATTTTTATGAATTAAATTATTGAACAATAAATTAAATGGGAATTTGGGAAAGTAAATGACTTATAAACTCTATATAAAGGAGGGAGGTGGAGGAGGAGGAGGAGGATGGATCTCTCTTGTGATGCGTAACGTTATGTTGCATAATTTTAGACTTGACTGGCTTAGCTTGTGGGAATTGGGATACCCAGCTCAGTGAGGAGTGGTAGATCGACCTTGCGAGGCGAGCTGGGAGCTAGATGTTCTCTGTTTTAGTGTGTGTGGCCCCTTTGTGGCCCGGGGAGATAAGGGGGAAGAAGAGTACCCTTAGCATTGGCTGGGAGGTACCGATGAAGTCTCATTGGTTGGAAAGCAGGATCTGCACAAAGCGCGCAGGATAATGAATCAGAGCGGACGACTTGGGCTACGGTACTCTTACTTTTATTCTGCATGGTAGATTATTATTGACCTTACACTTTCATTTATGTGATTTTAACTATGTAAAGAAGGTGTTGACTTAACATTTTAATTGATAACTTAATTTCCCCATAGCTTGAAGCTCACTGTTGATTTGATTCCCTTGGATTTTGATCCCTGAATGTTGTGACTGTCCTATTGGTTTTATTGATTGTTGTGAAGAGTTGTGCTTTTTACTTTGTCCTCATCCCTAGTTTGTCAGTCCACGCCTGAGTAGTCAACCAAGAGCCGAATCGACGGTCGTCACTTCGGTGCATAGAGACTTATATATTCTAATGCCCTACTTTTCTGTGCGTGGATGATGGTCGACATATGTGTTTTCCCAACGGTTTACCCCTTCTTATCTCCGCACCTTGATCTCTGCCTTGTTTTGGTCTCTGCATGCTATATCACCTCTGCATCCTAATCGTTCTCGACATATAAAAACTGTGTTTAGTGTTCTCTTCATTCAACACCCTCAACCACAAAATTTCTAACTCTGCATTTTTAAATGTTGTTGGATAGATTTAAGTCTGCATTTTTATGTATTTCTGGATAATTTAACTCCGCGTCTTTATAAATTGTCGGATAAATTAACTTTGCGAAACACATTGCTAGATAAATTTAACTCTGCATTTTTATAAATTGTCGGATAAATTTATCTCTACATTTTTATATACGGCTGTATAAATTAGCTCTGCATTGTAATAACTCCCTCGCAACTTAACTCTGTGTTGTTTTATTAATCGCCATATTCTCTGCATTTTTATACCTTTGCACCTTAATTTATTTGAAGAAAATTTTAGTGTGTGTTTGTCCTCTTGATTGATAGCCTTCACATTTTTGACCGAATTTATTTTTTTCTGAATGCCAGTAAGGTCGTGCCTTGAGACACAATAAGGATTCCCTTGAGCGCATGCTCCTATTTCATCCAAATCACTGTGAAATTTTCACTGGAATGCATTGCGTTTTGACACTTTTTAAGACAACATTCGTTGCCTTCTTACCTGGCAATTGCCCCTATGTTTGGACCACATTTTCTTTAACCTCTCAGCTTTAGAAATGCATTTTGTTTTCGACTAACAAAATGCATTTTTTTTCCTTTGCTTGTAACCGATTTTAATGGCGAAGTTATGCCCTGTGTTTTTCTTACACCTGGCTGGCGTTTCTTCCTCTGCAAAATTTTAATGCAATCCATGCAAATTAACCCAGCTAGCATGAAGATCAACACCGCAATTTCCTTCCCCTTTGACCATGACTTAGTAATAGGCCGACCCCTTTAAATTGCGTGACAAAATTTTTATTGAGTTGAAAGAGGTTTGAGGGTGCAACGATTCCATCCTTTAACTCACGGTTTCAGGGTTTCCTGTACCAGCATTTTAAAACGTAGTTAACCAATCAAAAAGTGAAATGCTCTTATATGGTTGGGACTAAATAAATGTGGATTGGATGGAATCTATGAATATAAAATATGTAACTAGATATGGATGGGATGAGTAAATATAATAACTAGATATGGATGGCATGAGTAAATATAATAATCTGGTAATAATAAGAGATGCCTTATTTGAATGCGTTTGCATTTAATTATTACCTTCATGCATTTTCGTTAATTGTGTGATGAGTGTTTAAATGGTAGTTAACTCCTAACTACGTTTTACATTATTGAAAGATATGAATTTATAATCGGCTGCGTTTTAACATCATTTTCCAATGAATTTATATTAATGACTGCCACCCTTTTTGACTAGAATTTGCATTCTCAGACAACGAGTATAGTAATTGGTAGCTTATAAATTACTGTCAAATTAATGACATTGATATACAACGTGTGCACTGCGTGTAAGTGGTGTATTGGTGAGTGTAGGTACAATGTACTGGTGTGTTGGGCAACGTTTCTGCGTTTGTACTGTGTGAGTTTTGGCTGGGCAACAACCTTACTCCTCAGCATTAAATTTTATTTTAATAGGTGATTTAATTAGCGATTTACTGTCTGACAACCTCACCTTGACCGAATTTCTCTTTAACCGGTTACTGCTGTGACAGTGATCCATTCATTATCCGATGGTTATCACTGGGCAACGATCCATGCCTTGTTTAGACATCAGTGGAGTTTTAAGGAACCACAATTTTTGTTTATGGTTAAATTTGTTATTACTCAACAACTTTAATGTTTAATTGATAGTTGTTATACTCTAATACCGTTAATATGGCTTAACCGTGTGTTGGAAGTTAATTTTGTTAGTAGCATTATAATCATAAGAATTATACATTGATATTGTGATTATTGTATATATTGGCATTTGCTAAATTAGATTGTATTTAATGTTAGATTAGATTTGCAATTCTTGTCTAATTTGTAATTTAGATTTGCTAATTAGAATTGTATTTAAGATTAATTTGGATTTGCAAATTATCGACTAGTTGTAATTTAGACTGGTTAAATTAGATTTGTAATTAATGCTAATTTAGATCGTAATTATTGACTAATTAAACTTGATTAATGGTTGGGTTGTTGACGAAGTCTTGTATTAGCTTGCGTTTTTCCTTGATTGATGCCACCTTGCGTCTTATCGACCTGTTTCTTGGGGTGTGGGTGAAGTCCTCTTGTCAGTAGCTCGGCTCCTAGTGAGTTGGTTTTATCTAGAGTCCTTGGTCCATATAGGTTATGTAGCTCCAGGGTTATCGTCGCACCTATCACCTGGGGATGGCATGATTCCTGACGAGGGGATCATTGCACGCCCTATTGGATAGAGGCGATTGACAACTTGGATGGGGTCTGTACTTCCCATTGTGGGTTTTTTTGATCTTGTAAGTTCTTTGTTAGTGCTTGGGTTGCAACGCCTTCATGCGTTTGGTTGCGGGCCATTGAGGATTCTAGTTAATTGGCCATCGAGGCCGTTGTGTCGGGATGAGGGTGTTGTCCCATATCTTGTAGGCATGGTCATATTTGTGTCGGGCGGGTAGTTGTTTCTCCTTGTTGTTTTATGAATGTTTCACCCATTTTCTCTGGAGCGAGTGCGTGGAGTCATAGTGGTCGATTGCCTATTCTACGGGTATGGTGCTTTCCATCAGATGTGTTGTTTAGCCGTAATCGTTGTTGTCGTCCTGTCTAAAAAAAAATTGCACCTTTTGCTCTGCTTATAGTCATAATGAAGGGGTCGTTACACATGTTATGTATAAATCCCCTTATTAAGCTCTAGGTATTGAATTATTACATTTCTAATGTTATATTTGTATGTATGATGGAACCCTTCATTGCACCCTTTTATTATAAATGTACCCTTTGTATCATATATATATATATACACACACCAAGGACAACTAGTCTTAGGATCATCTTATCTCATCATATCACATCTTAGACATTGAATATATTGTAAAAGGATGTTTTCCCCTCAGAGTGGACCATTATTCATTTATTTTTTATCATTCTCAAGGCATTGGTTCATAACAATTGTGCTTTAGTGATTGAGAGGGAGAAAGAGCGTTTTGTTGTCCAAGAAATACAAAAATAGAGTAAGCTACATTACTGTTGTTGTACCCTCTTTTCACAAGTCATACACTGTTGTTTTAGGTGATTTCAATGACCACACAACTTCTAGTTTAAGTAGGGTGTAGGGGTCAAATTGTAATCTTTTATCAAATGAATGAAAAGTTGATTTGAAGGATAAATCTCTGTGTATGTGTTTTGTTTCTTCTGATGTTCATTTTTTTAGCTATTGTGTGATTGATGCAATGTTCATAATTTTTTTTTTTGTTAGATAATTTTTTTTAATAAAGAACATTAGGACAATGATGACCTAGGCTTGAAAAATTAACATTGTATCAGAGAAAATTTATTTGATTGATATTCTCAAGTATTTACATCAATAAATCAATTGATAGAAAGAATGACCAATAATGAGAGGGTTTCAATATTTCCTTTTTTTAAGGATTAATTTTTAGATCTAGGAGTTTGTGGGTTAGATCAGATAGATGGCCCGATCTAGCCTAAGATTTGGGGATAGAATAGATGGTGCCTCAAATTTCTTATCATGGAAAGTGAGGGTTACACTCTTATTAGAAGAGAATGATCTTTGGGATATTCTCAAGGATGTTGTTCCTTTTCTTACAAATCCGTAGCAATTTGCAACTCACAAAATTAAGAAAGTGAAAGCCAAACATATGATCATGGACACCATAAAGAATCATTTGATTCCTCATATATTCGAGAAGAATATGGCAAATGATATGTTCAATGCCCTGGTTGGATTATACTAGTCTAGTGAGAACATAAACAAAAATATGATCCTGTGAAACAAACTCAGATCCATATAGATGACAAGATCAAATTCAATCACTAGATACCTTATGAAGGTTACACAGATTAGTGATCAACTTGAAATAGTTAGGGAGAAGGTTGTAGATGTATAGTTGGTGAACATGACATTGAATGGATTCATAGCTTCATGGGAACCATTTGTCAAAGGTATTTTTGCTTGTGAGAACCTTCCCAACTTTGAAATGATGTGGGATAACTACATCTAGGAGGAAACTTAGATGGAGTCAATGTTGGATTACTAAGAGGGGGGGTGAATCAATAATAGAGCAATCTAATCCCTTTTAACCATATAATGCAAGTGTTATATCAATGTAGCATTATCATCCAATATTTGTAGAGTAAATAAACAATGAATAAATGAACAATCATACACATACACAATACACCAATGTTTTTATGTGGAAACCCAAAGCGGGAGAAAACCACATAATTCTTTTTATTATATGTCTTGAATAATTACGTTCATTGGAAGCACCAACTTCCTTTGTTTTCTAGATGCAACTGGAAGGAGGCTCCAACCCCCTGTTTTCTCAGGATATAACTTGAGGGAAGCTCCAACTCCCCAATTCTTTGGCTACAACCAGAAGGAGGCTACAACCCCCTGTGTTCTCCGGCTACAACCACCTGTCCTTGCCCAGTCCAACCACCCTGACATATAAGTATAATGATGGAACCACTGTCACACTATCACTGTGAGATATACTACTGTAAACCTGTACCAATCAACCTGCACCAACAACATGTACCAATAACTTGAACCATGCATCAACCTGTACCTCAACCTGTAATCAACCTGTACCATAAATAAGTGAATCAACCATGCACCAACCTGTACATCAACCTTAACCAAAATCCCTCATCAATTTCATCATCCAAATATGATTTATAACTCTGTAATAGACCTGGTGTATATTATAACATACATGTAAACCTTCCTTAACTTTAACAATAAGAGACTAACATTTTCATCAGACTAGTTTGGTCTCACATGACTAGTTTTGAATTAGTCAACAACCCTAACTTGAAATAATCATAACTATGTACCTGTAATGAATAAATATCTAAAAATAGTACATAATGTTCTTCATTATGTTTTATGTAATTCCTCTAGGTGTCACTACTTGGAACCTCTCAGAAAAGGAGTTATAGAAAAAATGACATATCTTGTTGAATTCTTGATTATTCTAGAGAGCAAACTTGTAAGCGTGCCCCACACAAAATATTTGTTGTATGGATCTGAAAATTATACACATAATACTACATAATGTACTCTAACCAACACATTTTATCTTATTGAATTTGTATATGTTATGAAGATGTTATGACGTTTTTACCTGAAACACCTATTTTAGATTAGTTTCAGGACTAGCCACAAACCCTATTTTCCACGGAGTGTAATTCCAAAAATACAATGACCCAAAAGATGAAATTTGTACCACAACTACTTGGATATGTTTCCTCAATGGCCTCCCAATTTCACGGTCTAAATCATTCTAGAAAAAAAGTTATTGTGAAAATGGTGAAATGACCTGTAAATAACATACCTTAGAAAACATCATCAAAATAATTTATACTCCCTTGAATTCCGACCTTCTTTATTTCACCTTCCCTCTAAAATTCGGCTTAGATATCCTTTGGTTACCTCGATCACCTATAGATATTCAATATTCTCAAGTGTGATTTAAAATGAGAGAGCCTTGCCTCTTATTTATACTTTCATGTCGCTTCCTTAGAAACATCTTCTAGACCACTTTGTCCACATAGTCACCTATGTCCAAATTTGCCAAATTTTCCACTTGTCCATATATCCAATAGCCACTTTACTACTTAACCCATTTTTCTCATTTTAGGATTAACCTTCTTATAACCACTTTCCATAATTAGAAAGTTCTCCATTTACTTTATTATTTAAATAATCCTCCTTGACTTTGTCACTTCACTTTATTATTTAAATAATCCTCTTTGACTTTGTCACTTCACTTTATTATTTA
>ML801562.1:72500-90737 GCA_009831015.1 Picea engelmannii | reverse complement strand
ATTATTTAAATAATCCTCTTTGACTTTGTCACTTCACTTTATTATTTAAATAATCCTGTTTGACTTTGTCACTTCACTTTATTATTCAAATAATTTATTATTTGCAAGTAATTTGACTCCTTTGACCTTTTGGGACTTCAAACCAACATATGAGGGTCCTCCAACTTCGTAAATCCATAACTCTCAAACCGTGAGAAGTTATGTGACGTTCTACATACCACCATAAATGGAATGACATGTACTATCCATATATAATAGTATTACATGAAAATATATCAAAACTCATACCATTATACATCAAACAAACTTGGTTCCATTACCCAAACCTTTGTGCTACCAGAATTCACTACCGGACTTTCTTCAAGGGTTGACATCAATGACAACCAACCCAATTAATCAACAATCTCCCCCTTTGGCATTGATGGAAACAATCTGATGAAATACTAAAATCATATCACTCATGCTCCCCCTGGAACCATGCATGCATATTTGTGACCAACACTCCCTCTGAAACCATGCCTATGTCCTCTGCATTTGATAAATCTCCCCCTCCTTTGTCATCAATGACAAATGTATCTTTCCATTCGGGTTTTCTCCCCCTAACTGACTCATCTGATCTCCCAACCTGAACTGTCCTCTTTATGGTTCTTCCTCATGTACATCTAAGACATATAAGATAAGCATTCAAAAGCATTCATTTTGGAGTAGAAATAACTCAGAGTCTTTGGAGAAGATACTCAAAGGATTCCCGTGGAAGCGGTTTTATAAATATGTCTGCCACTTGTTATTTTGTGCCCACATATTCAACTCTGATGTTCTTTTTTGCAACCTGTTCCCATAGAAAGTGATACTTGATTGGAATGTGCTTTGTCTTGGAGCGCATCACCGAGTTCTTTGAGATACTGATGACACTTGTATTATCATAATAGATTGGAATGGGCTCATCATACCCAACTTGTATATCTGTTAGAGTTTGTTTAATCCATAGAACCTATGTACAACATGCTACTACTGCAATATACTCTGCCTCGACTGTAGATAAAGATAATGATGATTTTTTCTTGCTTAGCCATGATACTAAACACTCACCCAAGTAGAACGCTGCTCCACTGGTGCTTCGTTGGTCATCAACGCAACCTGCCCAATATGCATATGTCTAGGTAATAAGTGATAGATCATTTCCTTTTGGATACCATAATCCAAACTCTTCCGTTCCTTTGATATATCTAAAAATTCTCTTCATTGCTAATACATGTGATTCCTTTGGTGCTTCTTGAAATCATGCCACCTATCCAACTGCCTGCATTACATCTGATCTGGATGTTGTCACATATAGTAGGCTACCAATCATTGACTTGTATTGCCTCTGATCTGTAGACTTTGGATCATCATCTTTGGTCAACTTGCAACTAGTTTGCATGGGAGTGATAACTAGTTTGCAATCTTCTATTCTGAACCTCTTTAGCATTTCTTTGATATACTTGGTTTGAAAAATAAAATTTCCTTGGTTGCTTTGGCGTATCTAAAGACCCAGAAAGAAGGATAGTTCTCCAAGTAATGACATTTCAAATTCATTCTGCATGTCCTTTGCAAATTTCTGGCTTAACCTGTCATCAATACTTCCAAAAATAATATCAACATAAACTTCAATTAATAAAATACTATTGAGTTACCTTAATGTAAAGGTTGCAGTCTGCACTTCCTTTTCTGAACCTGCTTGCTGTAGATATTTATCCAGTCTAGAGTACCATGCTCTAGGATCCTGTTTTAGACCATACAAGGCCTTCTTTAATTTACACACATAATATGCGTTCTCTGTCAACTGAAATCCTTCTGGTTGTTCAATGTAGACTTCTTCTTTAAGTTCCCCATTCAGAAAAGATGATTTTATGTCCATCTGATACACTTTAATATTTTTGGAGCATGCATAAGCTAAAATAAATCGGATTGCTTCCATTCTGGCAACTGGGGAAAATGTCTCTTCAAAGTTGATTCCTTCAACCTGTGCACATCCTTTATATACCAATCTATCTTTGTTCCTTGTAATGTGTCCATCTTCATTCAATTTATTCCTACCCACTTTGTGTCAATCACATTCTTATCCTTTGTTCTTCGAACCAATTCTCAAGTGTCATTTTTCTCTATTTGATCCAATTCTTCATCCATGGCCTTATTCTAAAATTCATCCTTGTTGGCCTCTTCAAAATAGGTTGGTTCAATTGTAGATGAGAGTGCTAGGTGCGTTTGTTCTGGTGAACAAATTCTTCTTCTAGTCTCAACTCCTGCATCTTTGTTTCCGATAATCTGATCTAAAGGATGATTCTTCTGTACTCGTCTGCTATGTGTCTTTGGAGGCACTTGTTGAAGCTTCTCTTTTTCTTCTGTCATATCCTCTTCATCTTCCCATTCTACTTCTTTTTCATCTTCTTCTTTTTCTTCGTAAAGCTGTTCCATTGATTCATTTTCTTCTTCCTTTAATTCTTGTCTACCTGTTTCATCAATTGTTACGTTGATTATTTCCACAAATTTGTTCAATCTCAGGTTGTAACACTTGTATTCTTTCCTTGTACTTGAGTAACCAAAAAGTACTCCTTTGTCCACACGAGAGTCAAACTTTCCCATTCCGCCATCTTCTCTTTTGATGTAGCATTTGCTTCCAAAAACTCAAAAGTGCTTCACATTTGTTGGTCTTCTTTTCCATAGCTCATAGGGAGTTTTGTTAGTGTTGTTGTTTAGCATTACATTGTTTTTAATGTGAACTACTATATGCACTACCTATGTCCAAAAGATATCTGTCAATTTGGAATCCATTAGCATTATTTGAGCCATTTCTTGTACTATCATGTTCTTTCTTTCAACAACTCCATTATGTTGAGGTGTCTTAGCAACAAAGAATTGTTTTTTTGTTCCATGCCTACTGCAATAGTCCATAAATTCCTTTGAAATGAACTCTCCTCCATTATCAGATCTCAATCATTTGATTTTTGAATCCATTTCATTTTCAACCATTTCCTTGTAGACCTTGAAGTTTTCAAAAGCTTCTGACTTATTCCCGAGAAAACAAACTATAGTCATTCTTGTATAATCATTAACTAATAACATAAAGTATTTTTCACCTTTTAAACCCTTTGTTGTAGTTGGTCCAACTAGATCAATATGCACAATTTCTAGTGGTCTTGTCGTTGAATATTCTTTTGATTTAAACCTGGTCTTTGTTTTCTTTCCTTGTTGACAATGCTTGCATAAAGTGTTGGTTGGTTTCGTGATCTGGTGCATTTCTCTAACTGCTTCCCTTTTGCTGACTTTGACAAGGTTATCAAAATGTATGTGACCCATTCTTTTGTGCCATATCCAACTTTCATCTTCCTTTCCTAGGCAACACTTTTCATTTCTAATTTCACTTAATACATATATGTTACTTGAAGTTCTTGCAGCTGTTGCAATCAATTTTCCTGAACCTTCTTTTCTTATTTCACACTTTTGTGAATCGAAAGTAACTTTATGACCTTGGTCACACATTTGACTCACACTTAGAAGATTATGTTTCATATCTTCTACTAGTAGAACATTTTTTGCCTTGGTATTCTTGTTCCCAATTATGACTGTGCCTTTTCCAATGATTTTAGCTTAATCATCATTTTCGAAGGAGGCTGGTCCATTTATTTCCTTTCTTAATGTAAGAAACCTGTCTCTATCACTTTTCATGTGTTTTGAACAACCACTATCAACATACCAACTATGTTTATTCTTCTTAGCTTATAGAGCGAGTGTGCATTATTCATTTCTATATTGATTATGCTTTCTTATCCATGTCCTTTTATGAGGTTCCTATCTGTGACTGTTGTTGTTCTGTAGGAGGGACTATCATTCTGCAATATTTGACCATGTTTCCAAAGTTGTTACATTTGTATCATTCCACTCTAGTTCTCAAAGATTCAAACCTGTTGTAACTTCTTCTCTGCATTTCACTAGGCCTTCTTGGTAACCCTTTTGTGTATGACTTTCAAAGTTGTTTATGTTCCCGTTGTTAGCTCTACAATTCACATATTTATGTCTAAAATTATTACATGCATAACATAAACCAAAAAAGATAGTTTGATACATGGGATTTGAAGACCTTCTAAAAGGAGGTACTCTTATGAATTATTCTTCTTCCTAAGGCCTATATGTTTCTGTCGATCGTTGATTATGAAATCTGAATCTTGTTTGTGGAGGAGTGTCCCTGTAATTTTTTTTGTAGACCTTCCTATCTCATTTGATTGTTTCTGCATAAATTTTTGGATATGTTTCTTGTTCTGTTGTTTTGGAGATTGATCCCTTTTCTGTTTGATTTTATCCAAGTTCGGACTTGTCATGATGAGGTTTTTGATTGTTGATAATGTCATTCAAAATTTTTGAGTTGTTCTGCATATTTTTCTTTTGACGATCCTTTCTTAATGTGACAATTTCTGCTTCCAAATTTCCAATGATCATATCTCTTCCTTCTATATGTTATTTGAGTGCTTCTTCAATTCTTTTATCTTATTCAATTTTAACCTTAAAATTTGTGATCATTTGTTCTAGTTCCTGAGTGTCTTCTTTCTTATCTAGTTCCACTTGTAGTTTCTTGTTTTTCTTATTTTCTATTCTGATAACTTCTATGGCACACCATAATTCTTCTCGGTAGTCAACTTCTACCTCTTCATATTATTCTTCGACCTCTTCATATTCTTCTTCAGAGTCTTCTACTTCCATGAATAAAACTCTTTTTGTCTCACGATCACTGACTTCATCTTCATCTGATGATGAGATGTCTTCTTTGGTGCATAAGCTTTTCTTGAAAACTTTCTTTGTGGTTCTTTTGCCTTTATATGTTTTTTTTCTATTTGAGTAACCTTTATCATTTCTCTTTTTCTTATGAGGATATTTGTTAGCAAAATGACCAATACCATCACAATTAAAACAAATCAAAGGAATCTTACCTCTATATCTGTCGTTGGTTCCCTTGTTCAATCTTCTGACAAAGTTAACCGCTTCTTCATCATCTTCCGAGACGTTACTATTGTTGCTATGTTCTTTTTCTTTTTTCTTTCCCTTTTGTTTTGACCTTTTGGATTCTTTGAAGGCTTCTTTTTTTATATATGGATTTTTCTGTTCAGTTCTCATTTCATATGCTGTGAATATTCCATGTAGTTCGTCCATGCTTATTGAGTTTAGATCTGCTCTTTCTTCTAGTGTTGATATCTTAGGGTCAAATCTCATAGGAAGAGATCTTAGTACCTTTTGAACAATTACAAATTCTTTGATTTCTTCTCCCAGTCCCAAGATTGCATTTACTGTTTCATCGATTCGTAAAAAGTAATCTGCAATATTCTCATCTTCCTTCATCTTTAGTTGTTCGAACTGACCTCTGTAAGTTTGAAGCTTTGCTACTTTGACTTTTGAATCTCCTTCATAAATATTTCGAAGTTTGACCCAAATCTCTTTAGCGGATTTACAATGTGAAACTTTGGTGAATATCGATTCTCCAAGACCATTCAGAAGTGCATTTGTGGCTTTGGAATTATTCTAACCGAGTTTCACTGCTTTGTCATTTGTCGGTGGAACCGCTGGTGCTATGTATCCATCTACAATTGATTGCCAAATTTCAAATTATTGTGCCTGTATATATGTATTCATCCTTATGCTCCAAAATGCATACTTTTGTCCATCAAACTGTGGTATTCCATTTTTATACATGTTGTTTCTCTCCATGATCTACCTTTCAGTGGTTAAACTGATTTCTGAAGGAACCTGCTCTAATTCCAATTGTTGGATTACTGAGAGGGGGGGTGAATCAGTAATAGAGCAATCTAATCCTTTTTAACCATATAATGCAAGTTTTATATCAATGTAGCATTATCATCCAATATTTTCAGAGTAAATATACAATGTACAAATGAACAATCATACACATACACAACACACCAATGTTTTTACGTGGAAACCCAAAGAGGGAGAAAACCATAGAATGTTTTTTCTTATATGTATTAAAGAATTACATTCATTGGAAGCACCAAATTCCTTTGTTTTCCAGCTGCAACTGGAAGGAGGCTCCAACCCCCTAGTTTCTCAGGCTACAACTCGAGGGAAGCTTCAACTCCCCAATTCTTTGGATACAACCAAAAGGAGGTTACAACCCCCTTTAATCATGTAAGGAGACCTCAATTCTTCACTCATACATTGAGGGATGCTCATGAGTATGTTGAGGATCCTAGGAGCACATTTATAAAGAGAAGACTTCCAAATAAGTTTCCAAACTACATGGAATTGATGAGCAACATCATATATTTTGATCCTTCCAACTTTTAGGAGGCAACATACCATCAAGTATGGTGGGATGTCGTGGTGGAGGAGTACACTTCCAAAATGAAGAATGATGTTTGAGACATAATGTCAACATTGGAAGCGAAGTTAGTAGTGAGTTCCAAGTCACTGTACAAGATCAAGCATGCAGTAGATGAAAACATTGAGAACTTGAAAGTGAGGTTTATGGAAAGAGGATTCTCCTAGAAAGAGAGAGTGGACTATGAGGATACATTTACCCCAATCACCAGGTACACATCCATTAGATAAGTTATCTCTTTAGTTTTATTTATGGGACGAAGGATACATCAGATGGTGTTACGAGGAAAATGACTGTATGTCACGGGGTAAACCACAATAGACAGAATGAATGCATAAACCAAATCTAATCCCAAGTATGCTATATAAATAAAAATGCTAACAAGACAAGATAAAGATCCTACCTCATCCGGACCTTCGATGAAGACCACCTTTGAGCATGCAAATCAAAGTTTTATACCTCCAACTTGTCCTCAACAACCAAGATACACAAGAATATGGTGATAATATATAATTTTAGCACACACAATAGCATAATCCATTAACATTCATAACAAATACGCCCATGTAATAATAATTCAAATATTTGCAAGATATCAATTGGACAAGAAAATAGTATTTCTATTAAAAATGATCAACATAAGTGTATAAGTGAGAAACTTCTATGTCGGCACATCTCAGAATCGAGAAACTAAGTCCCTTCCAGCCAGGCCTCCACCAAAGACAAGCTCATATATGAGAGACAATGAGGTTCTCCATCAAAGAGAGAAGAGCTTGAGGGATGAACAATGTGTTCAGACTTTCAAGGATAAAGGGATGTAGACTCAATGTGAAGTGAAATTTGTCCAGAGTATCTTTGCTCTCAAAAGTTGAATTCCCCTCCTTCCATGGCTTGGATATGGACCAATTTATGGCCTTAAAATGGAACTAAAGGGCTGATTCAAAGCATTTCTAGTATATGGAAGGTCAAGGATCATGGATCTCGTGACGTGACATGGAAACCTGACACAATTTTTAATTTTGGGCACAAAACCCAATGTACGCGGGCTTTAATGGTGCAACCTACATATACTCATGTTGTATAGTTTTTAGGGAACATATATGTTGAAGAATATGATTTTTAGCTTTGGAATGCACAACAAAGGACTTCAATTCTGCATAGGGAAATGGAAAGGCCTTCTAAGCAAGTTGCATGGGGTGAGTCAAATATTTATATAACAGATGCCCCCTAATGTGTGAGGTCAGTGAAGTATATTCGATGGTAGAAATACATTATAATTCCCATAACTAGAGTGATGGAGACTCAAATGGAAGTGCTATTTTCTCATGAGAATATTACAATCCATAATGATTTTGTACACATGGCTGCCAATTTGAATTACACTGTAGATTCATGTGGAAATATACCAAATAGCTGTTCATGGCCATGAATAGGAAATACAAAGTAGACACATGCCATAAGATGTCATAATCACAAACAAGTCCCAATGAAGACCAATCTCAAAATCAATCTAAAGATATCTGTATACAATGGAGTACAATATGATATCTCATGATCATTGAAGTCATATAGGTACTGGTCCATTGAATGACAACAACAACTTAGGAAAGATGCTACTGTAAACTGAAAGTCTTCTACACGATCCGCCAAAGGTGAAATTATACATCATGTGAATAGAGGAGTTGAAGTCGAACATAATGAGACTTCATTTGATTACTGATCATTAATGGATACTATTAACAAACATGAGACAACCTACCGATAATGAAAGTAGGTATCACGGCACCGAGTACATTCTTACAAGTGTGAATAAAGGTGTTGAGATCAAACACTTGAAGAATCCATCAATCATGAGACATTGATGTATTCCCAACTGTCGATGGTGGGAGAACCTGCCACTAATGATTTCGAGTCTCTAGGTACTCATAGGACTCTAGGCCCTGTTTCTAGAGTAGATGAGTTGAAGTCGATGGAAAGAGAATCGATGAAAGGAGAGCATTAAGGAATCTCTCATCAGTTAGCACGAGGTCCAAAGCAATATCTTGATGATTTGGAGGAACACAGACGAAGAGGATTTTCATGAGCCAATGACCCTGTTCATCTTTCACATGCACCCAATGCAAGTAGTGCACTGAAAATACCTTCTGAATAACAACCAATAAGGAAAATTGTTGAAAAAGGTGAGTAAACCACCAATAAGGCTAATGTAATCCAAGACACTACACGAATCCCAATGTGTGAATATATTTCTTGGCGTCGAACACAAGGGAAACCCCCCAGTTAGTGACCAATGAGGAGATGTCAATTGTTGGGTTCAAGTTTACCTACCCATAATGAAAGTAGGACCAGGGTGCATGGTAGGACTACAACTTCATGTGATTCTAAGACACACTGAGGGTATGGCCGACATGCAAAGTCAAGAGTTAAGAGAAATGGTCAACATAGGCTTATAGACTTCCTTTGAACAAGAGCATGAAAAAAATGGATAACTCAAGAAACATAGACTTGATGATGAAACTTCGTGATGTAGGAGGCATCAACAAACTCTCGATAGGGACTGGAAGAATAACTAGTCGGAGGAGTAAACTATAAGTAATGAGCTCAACTTCCTAAGGTCATACTAAACCCAAACTTTGAATGATGATGGACTCAAAATTTTGTGCTCTGTTCAAAGACGACATGACTGCTGCCAATATAAGATAATATTCTCTTCCCGATCGTATTTTTTTTTTCATAGGAAAATGAATGCTATGATACAAGAGAGGAAACGAGTGTCGCGAGTAAGAAACTAGCTCCAAACAGTGGAACATACCTATTCTCAATGCAAGGAAGTGCATGTAGGGCATGGACACTTGGGGGAATGTTTCCTCTTAGGGTACAAGGTGTCAAGCTACAAAGGATATAAACAAAGCTCTACTTGGCTAGTGATGCAAATTGTCAAGGTAATAGGATTATAGCGAGAAAAATGGAACCAGAAATAGGCTCAATACTGCAAGAAAGATAATGGAATGAAATTACAACTTAACTCCAAAGAATCCCTTTTTCATAAATTTAGTCCCCTAGGCCTGAAAAATTATAAAACAATACCCAGGAGAACTCTTCTAGCCACTAGTGACTAGAGTATTCATTTTTCGAAATTAGTCTACTTGGTCTGAAAAAGGGTTAAAGTTACACCAAATAGATGTCCTTTCAAATCCATTTAATGAGTGTGAAAGATACAAGTTCACTCGACAATCTTTTCTCTTTTTATAGAGTCAGAAAAGAGCTTAACTAAGACTTGGTGGGAGTCCCATAGGTATAGGTCAGCATGCTTCTGAGTAAGAATATGAGGTTCGAACGTAAAGTCATATTGGGACTATAAGGGACTCCCGGACCTATGGAAAAATATCTGTTTAGGCACCAAATGGAACAAAGGTTCTAACTATGGCACCCATGTTTGGTAAGCCTCTACCACTCAATAACGACACTTCTAGTAGCAGTAAGAAGGTTATGTGTTGCTAATAAATGGGTTTGTACCTAAGGCATACAAATCACAGTCATAGGATAATGAAAAAATTCAAAATGGAGTGATGACCTATCCTATATGCTGGTAAAGGAGAATACCTACCAAAGTCACGAACGAGCGAAATGACGCTAGAAATCACAAAAATACATGGACAAAACCACCAAAAACAACTCCTTCCACTGCACTATTAGTCCACTAGGTAAAAAATTAGCAAAAACTATGTAAAGTGGATAAAATGTTTCTATTAATAATAAAAATAACCAATTTTACCATAAAATTTGAGTTTTTTACCTACATAGTTCATTTTGACCAATTTTCCCACGATTTTCAAGTGCAGATTGCGAGAGATATGAGCGATGAAATTGACAATTGTCTGGACCAAGTAAGTACTCTTTCCCTCCTCTTCATTTCTATTGGTTTGCAATTTCAAATTATACCTCATTTTTTGAGTTTTTAAGGGCACAACTTTTGAATTAGGGTGTATACGGGCCGTAGTTTATCAGGTCACGTATATGGATACATGTACGCAGGCAAGGCAAAGCCTGCCCGGGTATATGCAACCCCACACGTGACATTTTACATTCCAGCCCGCGTACAAGTCCACAAACTATTTTTTTAAAGGGTTTGAGTAAAAAAAGGGTTTTCCTTTTGCATGATGGTACTTGAATGGAGAGAGAGAGAGCATGAGGAAGTTGATGCAACAGTGGAAAGAGATGCAAGGGACCAACTTGCTCTAAAAATATGTGGGATTTACAACTTTTGGGCTCTCAAAGGAATGAAGGCTCAAGTGAGATTTCTCCAAATGCTAGTAAACTTTTAGGATTCAGATATAAAGGCCTTCAATATCAATGGGAAACCATTGAGGATTGAAGTAGATGGAATTTCCTTCATTACATGATTTTATCGTCGTGGTGAGGTGGTGAACCTCAAGTCCCAGGGGACTGAGGGTGGTATGAACATAGAGGATTACATCACCACCCACTATGTTGCAGGAAAAAAATAAGTAGGGAGCCAACTCCCCATCAGGGCGATCGAGAATATGAGTTTGAAGATCGTCGTTCTCATTTTTACATGGATCATAGGGTCGACCTTGTTGCACCAGGCATCGAGGCCACTAATGCTTTATGCAGTGGAGTGTTTACAACCCATTCTTTATGATTGGTGCACCTCCTTATTGGCTAACATGAAGAGCGAGATGACATACTGCAAACAAGGTAGGAAGAGGAACTTCGGTTTCCACATGGACCGTGCGATCTAGCCATGTCACGGTGGACCAAGGTTATGAGGTGGTTAGGAGGTGGTAGGGTGCCAACCCCCTACAACGATGAATTCTTCTTCTGGTGGCGTCGATAAATGATAGCCATAAATGACTACCCTTATGCTGGGATCGACTACATAGGAGATCCAAATATGCCATTTCTACCAAGATCCGCCTATGGTGATATAGGTATGAAACAATTTTATATATGTTTCATTTTTTTGTGTTTTTTCAAAAGAGTAAAAAAAACACAAATGTTTTTGGATGGTATAAAGTATTGACAATTAATTTGTTACGCAGATGTGGGTCTGCGACGACTGGGAAAATTTCTATGACATCGACGGAGGAACTGGGGAGATGAGCTAGTGGGAGAAGATGCAAAGAGAGTGCTACAAAATGTGAAGGGGAACCTATCTCATTTGATGCACAAGATTCCTATGGTTAAGGTAGAGGATCTTCCAGAGGCGATGCAACGACAGGTGGTGGGTGTGCCCCATGCATGGGTGTGACTCTTCCAACGTCTCACAAACGTTGTAGTATGCTATCATGACATGCATCCGACGCCACATGTGTAGATTCCATGGTCATTATATCTATTGGCCATATATGTATTTTGAGGGTGTGAGCCCCATTTTGTACTATGGCACCATATTTTTTGAAGGAATGAAATATAAAAACATTGGTCTTCGACTTTACTTATATATGTACATTGATGGATGTGTTTTCTTTACTTTATTTATGTGAAAAATGCCAATCTAAAACATAATTAGCATATGCATCAGATACATAATTAAAACTTCTAGGCATGTGATTATAAATAATAAAATCAAAGTGTCGTTTCAAAAGTCATACCCGTAGGAATCGTTGAATTAGAGTAGGGTCTCACATATTGATATTATGGTAGCTATGTGAGGTATTTACTGTTAGAAAAACAGGACCACGGAGCAATAAAATAAAACAAATGCAGAAACAAAACACAGAAGACACACAATATAAGAGAGACACAGATTTATGTGGTTCACCTAGTGTGGGCTACGTCCACCAGAGAAATTGCCAGGTCCTTCCTTTATTATTATCCAACAAATGAAGGGATACAACCTACAGCAAAACCCACTGTAAATTCCTCTTCTTTCTCTCACAGTCTCCTCTCTCAGAATACAATATTCACCATCATCCATACCCGCAATACATTTCCCTCATAAAAGAGGGTTTCCTTCTAGGGAAAAAAACCCTAACATAATATCTACCGTTAGATCTGCGACCTTATAATGAACGGTCCAGATTTACAATGAAATTACAATATACTTTTACAAGGAAAATTTTTCTTTGGGGGCTTCGCCCCCGAACCCCCATCAGGGGATGCTGCCCCTAAACCCCCGTTGGGGGCCCGCTTGCCCCCAGACCCCCCAGCCCGGGGGATAGGCCCCCTGGACCCCGTAGAGGGGGTACCCCCCCTCTGCACTCCCCCGCGTGGAAGAGTGTACATACTTCTATGGTGTAAATACTTCATGGGGTATAAACACGGGTGAAAGCAAGGACCTCTGAATCAGGAAGATAATCAGGCTCCACAACCAAAATTTACCTCCATGTGTAAACTTGACGAGGATAGAATACTCTGGGAAGCAAGAAGAAACCCTAATGAGTTGGCTAATAACCCTAGAAGACTTGTCGGCTCAAGAAGATAATTTATATTAGGTTATTAGCCTCCAAGAGAAGAAGCCGGCTAGAAATAATAATATATACTGAATAGACAGATACTCAGAATGAGAAGTTGGCCCAGGGAGTTAGCCAAAATTAGTATAAATATAGGAGGCTAGTTCTCATTCTAGCAAGCAGTCTCAGAATTGCAGAGCATCACTTGTGTGCACTACAATTTCCCAGTTTCTGCGCAGGTTTGGAGGAGAGCTATTGTTTCAGCTAGCAGTTATGCTTGGACTATCTCTTGGCTAGGGTTTGGACTATCTGATCAACTTTTGTTGATGCACTATCCTTGGGGAAATGTGCGCTACCCTTTGTTTGGCTATCTGTCCTAGGGTTTGCTTCTGGAGTGATTCTCTGTCAAGGTTAAGGTGCTCAGAGGGTGGCTTCGGCCTATGGTTGGGTGACAAGGGTATTGTCAATGGTAAAACAAGCACATTCACTTATATTCTAACAGGTTATGGGCCCACACCTCCTTCATTCAGTCTAACCGTTGGAAGGAAATATAGCCATGAGGATATTAATCTCGTTGAAGAACTGCCGCTAGGGTTTCTAGAAGGAGCAGTCACCAAATCACTGTCACTAGGGTTTCTAGCAGGAGCAGTCACCAAATCACTGCCACTAGGGTTACTAGAAGGTGCAGTTGCAGAAACCCTAATCCTCTCATTGAGGCACCTTAAGTGAAGGTATTGACCTAATCTCTAGACAGATCGGTGCACCCTAGCCTAGTGCATCTCCTGGTACTCTCAACAAGCCAAGACGTCAAGTTTGAGTTTGTGGTCAAATATAGGGTTTGAACAAGTCAAAGCAGTCATGAATTATTCTATGAATTCAGAGAACAAGTTAGATGGAGCCTCTAACTTCATAGCGTGGAAGACAAGGATTGACCTCATCCTTGCCAAGAATAAAGTGCTAGATATCGTGAAAGGAAAGATCGTGAAACCAGAGTTTGAAGAAGGGAAAGAGAAGGAACCGCATAATGTTGCAACTATGGAGAAGTTCAAAGACGGTGACATCAATTCCATGAGTATCATAGTGGATTCTATCAAAGACCACTTGATATCCTACATCTCCCATCTTGACTCATTGAAGAAGATGTACGATGCCCTAACAAACCTCTTCTTAGTTAGAAACATTGGACAAGTAATGAGTCTGAAGAATGAGCTCCGTGACATGAAGATGAATGATGATAACAACATAACATCATACTTTGTGAGAATATCTCAGTTAAGAGATCAACTACAATCTATTGAAGAAATCATTTCAGAGAAGAAATTGGTAAACATAGTACTCAATGGTCTTCCCAAGATGTGGGATGCATTTGCTGCAAGCATGAACACAAGGAAGGAGTATCTAACATTTGAAGAACTTTGGACTTGTTATGCTCAAGAATAATCAAGGATCAGTGCAAAAGAGAAACCCCAAAAGAAGTACGATGATCAAGCCTTCACAACAAGATTCAAGAATTTCAGGAACAAAAGGAAGTTTGGTTCAAGGAGGAAGTCGAATCAAGAGAAAGACATTTCAAAAGTACAATGCTTCAATTGTCGAAAGTATGGCCAGTATAAGAATCATTGTCCAGAGCTAAATAAAAGGAAGGAGAAACACGAAGCATCAGTTGCCGAAGAAAAGGAACCTACAAAGAAGACTAAGCAGGATGAAAGAGACTTCTTCTTCTGAAGGTAACAATACTCTTCTTATTCCTTGTACATATCTTGTTTGCATCGTCTCTGTACATATCTTGTATATCTATCTCTTGGAAGATAATGTGTTCTAAGAAGAACTATACCGATGGAAGAACAACAAGATAAGGATTGATATCATTAGATAATACATGAAATAATGAAATACATCAAACAAATCATGTGGAATCTATTGCAAGATTAGTCGAATCAATCATGAATAGACTTAGAAGATGCCAAGACAAAGAGAAGTCAACAATAAAGATTAAATTGGAGAAAGACTTATGAATTTTTTGTAGAAGACAACAAAACTGAAGCATGGACTCTGTCAGACAAAGAGAGCCAATTATATATTACAGTAGACAACAAGGATGCAGACGAAAGCGTGGACTCTCCCAGATGGAGGGAGTCGATTATACATCACCAAAGAGAAGAGCATGCATGAAGAAAGGATTAGGAGGGAGCTAATCCTATGATCCATTGAATATGATGAAGTATATATCCATGGTAGCAACCATGAAAGGAAATACGTGTTCAGTTCGACCTTAGAATAATACTTCTTCGAAGAGAAGCCTTAAAGTATCTCGGGTTGTCCATCCACATCCATGATCCTATGATGAAAGAAATAAATGGAATCCTTAGGGCATGAAATATTTAAGAAACTCCATGGACCCAAGATCTAAATAAAAACCTAAGAAAGAACATGAAGATTGCAAGAAAGAAGAGAAGCTTGAACAACCAGTCATTGTATCGAGAATCACAAGACTACCAGCCTAATATGAAAGCAATCAAGCAGAACTGAAAGTTGTGATGAAGAATAGTATACAAAATACTTATGAATGAAATCATTGAAAGATATAGAATTAGAGGTTCTCCTAGATGGAGGGAGAAGACTATGATGATTTCTCGTTCTGGTAAACCATACATACCTCTACATGAATCATTATATCATCCATAGTTTGGAGTGATACATCAAGATGAATGCAAATACTGTTCTCCAGAGCAATTGGATAGAGATCATATGAACAGAAACCTCAAGACCTTAAGGCATACCAGAAAGAGACCCTTGTATACAGATGGAAGAAGATAACTTGGTGAAGAACCTCCAGTGCACAACACAAGCGTGGTGAAGATTTTTTATAACAAAGATATTGTATCAAGATGATTACTCGGTAGATAAGACCTCATTATGACATAAGAAGTGCCACATGGATATGTTCTAGTTTTACAACAATGATATACTCTATTGATCAGAGCTACATGAAGCCTTCAGAGAAAACTAGTGTTCCAGACCAAAGTACATTTGAAATCAAGCATTACATTATCTATAATGAAGTCCGGAAAGGAGAAAGTGGTTCTCCAATACATATCTCCACAGATGACTAGATAAATAGACATTTTAGTAAAAGATGAAAGAGTTTGCATACTCAAGCTGGAGCTCGTGGAGACGAAATTATTATTGAAAAAGGAAGAGATGACTCCCAGGTTGGGAGGGAGCACTAAAATATTATTGAAGACATTCATTGAAAAATAGTCCGTCTTGGACAGATTCTTTTCTGTTCGAAAAGTGGATTGAGATTTCTGATGGACAACAATTTCCCATTGTAGTTAACATGGGAAATGGTCCAAATTGTTGATGTATCATAGACAATGACTTCCCATTGTGGTTAAAATGGGGAGTGGTATAGGGCAGTCTCTCTTCTTGAGGGTTACTCAAGAAGATTGGCCCGCCTCATCGGACAACAATTTCTCATTGTGGTTAACATGAGGAATGGTCCGTTTTGGAGGTTAATGCAGGACAATCTTTTCCTCTTGTGGTTAACAGAGGAAATGGTATAGACAGTCATTCCTTAGGGTTTATACATTCTCTCCAGGGTGCACTTTGATTAGTGTAGGAGGAATGGCCCAGGGTGGGGAATAGTCCAGGCTCAACAATCAGGGACAAACATTCCTTAGGGTTTATACATTCTCTCCAGGGTGCACATTGATTAGTGTAGGAAGAATGGCCCAAGGTGGGGAATGGTCCAGGTTTAGAAGACAAGACAATTATTCTTCCTTGCTTGAGAAGAATAGTCCAGATATCTCATTGTTCTACTCTGAGGGCAGATATTCTTTCAGATCTCACAGATGTGAGTGAAAGATTGGCCCATATGATTCAATATATATCATAACATTGTTTCTGTGCAGGTTGATATAAGATGATTGTTATGAATATTGTATGACAATAGATGTATACTATTGTGGTGGATGTGTTCCATTGTTCGTGACTATATGTTGCTGATCAAGTACTTGTGTGTTACTTGGTGTGGTAGTGTCTCATTGGATTGTAGTTATGTACTACTATGGATAGGCACAATTGTGTTCTATTTTGTTTCAATTTCCTTGAAGAATATAAACAGTATTGGAGATGATTATCAGTTAGATGGATAATCAAAGGACAAAGATTTCCTAGACAAAAAATGGTTCAGAGAATTTACTCTTCTAGATTAGAAGAATGGATCTTGTATCACTCTGTGGAGTGAGCATCATGTCTGATTACTCAGATAGAGTATGGTTTTGAGAGATGATGCAACTGATGACACTAATGATGATGATGGTTCTCATGATCTAGTCATGATCTAGTCTATACAACTATGTTGATGCTACCAGGTGAATGGTATGTTTTTGTGCTCAATACCATTACCTGTAATACCTCCCTAGCTAGGAGGGAGTGTTGATATTATGGTAGCTGCGAGAGGTATTTACCTCCACATGTAAACCTAGCGAGGATAGAATACTCCAGGAAGCAAGAAAAAACCCTAATGAGTTGGCTAATAACCCTAGAAGACTTGTCGTCTCAAAATGATAATTTATATTAGGTTATTAGCCTCCAAGAGAAGAAGTCTGCCAGAAATAATAATATATACTGAACAGAAAAATACCCAGAATGAGAAGTCAACCTAGGCAGTTAGCCAAAATTAGTATAAATATAGGAGGCCAGTTCTCATTCTGGCAAGTAGTCTCAGAATTGCAGAGCAGCACTTGTGCGCACTACAGTTGCCCAGTTTCTGCACAGGTTTGGAGGAGAGTTGTCGTTGCAGCTGCTGCAACTAGCAGTTACGCTTGGACTATCTCTTGTCTAGGGTTTGGACTATCTGATCAACTCTTGTTGATGCACTATCCTTGCACTACCCTTTGTTTGGCTATCTATCATAGGGTTTTCTTTCGGAGTGATTCTCTGTCAAGGTTGAGGTGCTCGGAGGGTGGCTTCGGCCTATGGTTGGGTGACAAGGGTATTGTCAATGGTAAAATGAGAACATCCACTTATATTCTAACATAACACATGGTATTTCCATTTAACTAACATAATACTAACTGGGAGTCTAGGCGAACCTCTAAAGACTGAACACCATGTGAAATGGCATCACATAAAAGCTCCATAATGGCCCTATAATCAACCACATTATTCGTTGATGGCCCTATACAAACACCGCCTGAAGACACCAGTTGACCCTCGGGTGAGTAAATAACCCAAGCGGAGGAAGCCACGTTCCATGTATGATGAATGGCACCATCTGCAAATCCTAAGTAATATAAAGATTCCATTGATATCTGCCAACTAAGGGAAAACTTGATAAGCAAGCTATTGACACAAAGGAATATATATATATATATATATATATATATATATATATATATATATATATATATATATATATATATATATATATATATATATATATATATATAT
>ML801562.1:40575-72466 GCA_009831015.1 Picea engelmannii | reverse complement strand
ACAAAGAGTCAGGCCCAAGACTTTAGGGCTTAAGTGTAATATCTTTTAAGTTAGAGCCCATTTTTGGGCTCAACCAACATATTCCCTTCATAATATTCCAATTCATATGCTCCTTTTTCCAAATCACGTTGCACGAGATAAGGACCGTGCCACATGGGGTGAAAATTTCCTTCCCCCAATGGTTCTTTGGCTTGGTCACACAGGAGGACCAAGTCACCCTCAACGTACTGTCGATGATAGACAGAATTATCATACTGAACCTTAACATGTAGTTTATTCTCCTCAATAACCATAGAGGCATCTTAACGTTGCTCATCTAGCTGCCATAGGTGTACGAGAAATTATTCAATATCAGAGATGTCAGATAGGAGCTCAATTTCCAGCTTGAGAGAAGGGATTTTACATTCAATTGGGAGAATCGACTCCACACCGTGTACTAATTGAAAAGGAGAAAAACCAGTGGAAGTCTTAACTGAGGTTCTGTGTGCCCAAAGTGCAGGGTAAAGCATTAGATGCCAATCAAATTTACTATGACTGACCGTTTTTTTCAAAATGGTCTTGAGAGATTTATTCACTGCCTCTACTTGTCCATTTTCATCGAGATAATAAGGGGAAGAATGACCATGCTTAAACCCCATCTTTGATGCTAACTCCTCCATCATTTCATTCTGAAAGTGATTGCCATGATCAATGACAATTTCCTTTGGGATTCTGAACCGAGATATAATCTGGTTGAATATGAAAATGATGTTGTCTTACCATCGGATTTAACGGTAGGCATGACCTCTACCCACTTAGTAAAGTAATCCATGACCACGATAATATGTTGATGCCCCCAGCCAAAGATTGGGTACAATCCATAAAATCTACCCCCCACTTGGTGAAGGGACCGACGGTAATGACTAGGTGAAGAGAGGCTATATGCAAGCACATATTCCAAGTGAATACCTTGCAAGGGTGACAATTCTTGACCACTTCAACTCAATCTTTAAAAATAGATGGCCAAAAATAGCTAGCTCACAATTTTTTTGGGCTGTCGCAAGCTTAGATAGATGACCACCACAAGCCCCACTATGAAAGTCATTAAGTACAGACTCAACTTCCTCGTGAGTCAAGTAACAATGCAAAATATTATCTACGCCTTGACGATACAAAGTGTCACCGATGATAAGGTAGTTTTTAGCTTAATGCCATATGCGTCGTCGATCATCTCTCGACAGATGCTGAGATAGCTTCAAGGTTTGAAGATATATCAAAATATATCCATACCAGGGGTTCGAAGACGAGATAAGGAAGGTAATTTCATCCGCAAATGAATCGACATGAATGACGTCCTCATCTAGCCTAGGGAAGTTTGATATTAACTCGGTAAAAAATAGCGATTTTTTGGACTTCGCCGAAGCAAAGTCGAGATCAAACTCTCGAAAAATCACAATCCATTTATTGTATTCCCCCCCTATGACACACTTGGTAAGTACGTATTGAAATGGATTGATGTAAGCAACTATGGTAGTTTTTTAGAGAAATATATAATGTCGTAATCTTTGGACTGCATGCACAACAACTAAGGATAACTTCTCGACATGAGAGTACTTAAGCTCGAGACAGATTACGTTTCGACTAAGATAATAGAAAACGTGCTCATGGAGCTCATCATCTTCCTGAACTAGAACCATACCAACCATCCCTTCGGACATAGCGATATAAATAAAGTAATCTCTACTATAGTCAGGAGGCTTCGACAGAGGCATCGATACCAAGGATTTCTTAAGAGCATCGAAGGATTCCTGGGCTTGCTCATCCCATATAAACAGAGTGTCCTTCTTCAAAAGACACAAAAAACCCTTAGTTATGTTGGCGTAGTTCACTATGAACTGACACAAGAAGTTAGCCTTCCCCTATAAACCTTGAAGTTTTCTTATGTTGCGCGGGGGAGGAAATCAAAGTATTACCTCAACCTTCATAGGATCCACCATGATCCCATGCTCAAAGACTAAGAACCCTAAGAGATGGCCAAACCTAATGAAAAATATGCACTTTCAAGGGTTTAAACATATGCGATAATAACGACATCTCTCAAAAACTAGTCGAAAGTGAGTGGAATGATCTACTCTCTTGCAAGAGTGAGTAGCGAGATCATCAAGATAAGCTTCACCAATATGTTTGAGATCATGAAACGCAAAGGTCATGGCACGTTGGAAGGTTTCTCCAACATTTTTAAGGCCGAAAGACATTTTTCTACATGCAAAAGTACCTCAAGGACAAATAAATTCCATCTTGTGTTGATCCTCAGGTTTGATCTGAATTTGATTATACTCTGAAAATATGTCCATAAAATAAAAAACCTTGCTTCCCGCTAACTCATCGAGAATATGATCATTGAAAGGTGTCAGGAAGTTGCCTTTAGGACAATCCTTGTTCAGGTCTTGAAAATCCACACACACATAGATGGTTCTTTGTTTATTATTCACAGGAACGAGGTTGGACACCCATTCAGTCAAAGGAACTAGGTAGATGAAACCAACATTGAGTAGCTTCTCTACCTCTGCCTTAATAGCAGGGACCTTCCTAGGATTAACAACTCTAAGGTGTTGTTGAACATGTCTATCATTCAAATAAGTCTTGATCTCATGTTCAACAATGCTAGGGTCAGTTCCTGACATCTCTTCATATGATCAAGAAAATACGTCATGAAATTTCTTGAAGAGATCGATGTAGATCTGAATTTCTTTAGGCGAACAATCTGCACCGATATATACATTTTCAATATTTCCAGGGACTCGATATATGTCGATCGAGACGGTAGGAGAAATATTCTCCATGTTTCCTTCAACATAAACCCCATGCATTTCTAGCAGAACCACAACGTGACTGACCATCTCACTCAGGGTAGATCTAAAGTCGTCCTGCTCGATCCTCACAAGTTTTGGGATAAAGGAAGAGAGATGATGCATATCATCCCATGGCCTATCATGACCACTCATGGCCTCTAATATGGATTCATCCGAAGGTGAAGTATCATGGAGGAAATAATGTAAATAAGATGATTAGGTGGCCCATACGGGCTCGAGAATAGGATCCTCCTCGTGCGTTTGTGAGGAGACAGGATCCAGGTCACTAACAATGTTAAGAATATCTTGATATGAAACCTCTGTTGCTGACAATGACATAGCCAGTCCAATGTGTGACTGCCCTTTTCCTGACTGAGTCAAGGAAGGTAGTGTCCAAGGGTCGTTAAAATACAAAGTTTGGAAAGGAACGAACCTCGTTGACTACGAAGAATCATTGGACATGGTATAAATATGATGAATTGGTGCCATGAAATCAAAGGTACCCATAAGAGAGGAATACATTTCAACACCAATATCCTCAGTTACTGGATGATAAGTATAAATCATTGGGATCGAAGGCCAAACAGATGCATTAGGACTAGCGTGCACAAAGGACAATTGATCAATCGTCACAATTTTCCCTTCGTGCGGAAAGAATAAAGTGTGGAAAATGAACGACATGACTGCAGTCATGAAATAATTCCAATTATTCCCTAGCAGTAAATTATAGTCAAGGGGTGCATCAAAAACCTTGACATGAACCTCCACTTTATTTCCACCTAACTGGACCGGGAAAGCAGAAATAATTCCGTGGGGTTGAAACGAATGACCATCAAATGCGATCAACATAGTCATATATTGAGAAAGAGTTGGAGAACCAATGGATTTCCAACAGGTTAAGGACATCACACATGTTGTAGTGCCTTCATCAATAACAATACGTTTGATGGTATACTTCGAGTGATCCACATGGATTTGAAAGGCCACGTGATAAGCAAAGCGAGACTGAACATCCATGACGTTAAACTTGATAACCTTTGAGCCACACAGGTCTAGATATCCTAACACATATAACATGGAGTTCCTTTGTGAAGGACACATCTCGAGCACCTCCAAAGCTGAAATCGCACGATGGGTTTGAACCAGATCTTCGAAAATCAAATAGTTATGGGCAACTTTGGCATTAGTGTTGTGAGCAAAGCGTTTGAGTACTCCTTTCAGAATATGAGGCGAAGGCTCTGGCTTCTTGATCTACAAGGGTGTTTCCAGAGGAGGGGGATGATCTGGACCTAGAATAGTCTATGAAGAATTGTAATCACGAGATCGAGTGGCTACATTAATCTGTGACTTAACCATATTAATGCATAGACGATCACCTTCATGCATCAAGGGGTTTTGATTCCCGTTTGATGCATTTCCGTTATTGGAGGAGCTCGAAGCCAAGTATTGATAATGTAGAAATGGATTAGTTAGCACATCAGGTGGTTGAGACAAGAGCCTCGAGGCTTCCTCAACTTTGGGGCATAAGTGAGTAAGGTGATCAACTTTACAAAGTTTACATGGAAACCTCACCTTCCTCTTTTCTTTATTTCCCTCACCATCATTAACACTTAATATATCATGGTTGGTGTCGTCCTTTGGTTTATTATTATTATTTCTCCCACCCTTATGATTATTACCACGTCCTTTCTTTCTATTCCCTCCTGGTTGCTGGTCACCATTTGGGTTGGTTGACGACTGTATAGAATGCACATCCACTGACTGAGTGGGAGTGGAGGACAAAGACAAAGATTTTCCTGCTACAGACTGGCTTAGAGACAACTCCTTCAACTGGTTCGTCACCAAGTCTGTTGGCTTAGTATATGTAGATCCTATAATGCCATTGACATGAGGCCTAGGTTTTTGTCTCAGATCATAGTTTGACCTCAATGCGTCAGGAGTAAATTCATATAACATCCCAGACTTGGCATATATGAGGTCCAGTTGTTGGGATTTGAAAATAGCTTCTTCCTCAAATGTTACCCCGGATGTAGAAACATCCTTCGAAATATAAGGCAATATGGATTTCAGGAACCATTCCAATAGAAACTATGGAATAATGTAGGCTTTAGTCATCCTCTTGCATCTGCACCACTCTTGGATATGGTCTGAGATATGTGTGGCCTTATCCTGGCGAAGGGTCGACAAGAGTTCTATGTCGACATCATAACAAATCGACAACTGGAAGTGGTTGAGAAAGACTAACACCATTTGATTAAAAGTACTGTATGTCCCCCCTGGTAGCTCAATGTACCATTTCACTGCAACCCCCATGAGTGTGCATTGAAATAGTATCAAATGAATAGATTCATCATAAAGAGAATTGGATGAGAACCAAAGACGAAAAGTAGTGACATGATCACCTGGATCCTCACCAGTCTTTCCCTCGAATTTGAGAATATCCAAAGGAAGCCTAGTGGGGATGGGGGGCCATGATGGGTTGTGATGCACCAGGTCATTCATTAATTTCCACAAATCTGAAATTTAAGCGTGGCCAGAAAAGGGAGTCGGGGTTGCGACATCTGATCCCATGCTCTCGGGAAGTATTGATGCTGAGGGATTGGAACCCATTCATGGTTCTGGTATACACCATGGCCCTATTCGAAAGTAAAGTATCCTCCTCAAAATTGATTCATAAGAGGTTTGTTGGGCACCATGCCTGTAGGACCAATATAATGTGGGTTATAAATGTTTCAGAGGAGCTCCAAGTTGGGGGTTTCCCATAGTATGAAACTGACCTCCCCTGGCGGTAAATTCGGAAGATAGAGGTGGATTCGTCATACGAAACATATTAGTTGGAATCGACATAGAGGAGGAAAAAGTAAAGGACAAAACAAAGGAAGTATCTTGTCTGCCTAGTTGAGTACTCCATCCAGGAGCATTGAGACCAGGATTAGACCCGAAGGAAAATGGAGGTTGACCCTTGACCAAAGGATTAGTTTGGGTAATTTGAGTTCCACCAAGCGAGAGAGGAGTATACGGAGGGGCCATGCCCCGATGTCCAATAATAGGATTTGTATTAGTCGTTGGAATGGAGGATGAAAGTTTTGATGTCATATTTGGCATACCATAAGAGAAAGGGTTAGAGGTCGTAGGTATGGACTGAGAATTATATCCGGGTGTACCAAAAAGAGGCCCAAAAGGGTTCGTTACTATGGGTTGAGTAGCAACCACAGGATAGATAGGAGTAATAACGGGAACCTTCAGTATTAAAACCGTGGTGGCTGAATGATTCAAAGGAACCCCATTGACTACAATGGATATAGGAGTCGAAGGAATCCCCGTGTCTTTCGTACTCGACTCAGTACTCATAGTTGTATAATCACAAGTCTAGTAGGTGGAGATATGTGTACCAAGTTTAGTAAATTTTCACCTCTTAGAGAGAAAATAATTAATGATCCAGGTGGATATCGATGGCCAACCACCTTTTCCATCGGGCTCAAAACAATTTTCTGGTAATTTTGGCAATTTACTATTTTTGGTAGTTTTTAATTTTCGGGGCCATTTTGAGGGACTAAATGAATGTTTTTTGGGATCAAGATTCTCATTGGTAGTCGAAGGCTCTAATTGATCCCCCAAAATGAATATCCTCTATGATACCTTTCCAATGAGCTATCGTGAGCCCCAAACAGAGATTGTATGACAAAGTTACACCCCCGAGAAGTTGATACACCAAACTACCCAAAACAAGGTCCACAAAACTGTTTGATTTTCATCTTTCGAGGTTAGGGTTTTGGATTTTATTTATGATTAAAATGCCTTTGGAGCCTCATTATAAAATCATCTTCTTGCGAATGTGATTAGGGGACACATATCTTCTCAGAGATAAGCTGCCACCATTATAGCGAGTCTTTCGCTTTGTATTTTTACAGTCTTTGTACATTTTCGCTCATTAATAGAAAATTATGTATTACTATATCTATGTGTTTAAGGTTGCATCTCTGACAGATTTCTGTTACATTATTGTATATATGAGATATCTATGTACATTTATTTATTATATCTCCGCTCTCATTTCGTGCCGAAAATAATCCAGATCAGTGGTATCAGAGCAGGCTGCTCTTGATCGTTTTTTCAGTGCATGTCCCCGACGAGGTCCGAGTATAGAAAGTTGGGTCTCGAGCTTGTCTCTCTTGATGAAAATCTCTCTCACATGCCCAATAAACCCTCCATGGCATAAGAATAGAAAAATGACAGAGCAGACGGTTCTATTAATCTTTTGCTTGAGCAAGCTCTCACCCGATAAAGGGACAAAATGATGGAGAATTTTTCCCACATCCTTCAATGTCTGACGATAACAACATGTGTTTCTTCATCAAGCGACCACTTTGGAGGCACCTCACCTTTCAAGGTACAAGTTAATTTCGATATTCCCATATTTGAAGGACAAATAGATGAAAATGCCCTAGAAAAATGGTTAAATATGCTAGAAGGTTATTTTTCTGTTCATAATCTTTTCGACAGGGAAAAGATCACTTTCACACTCCTTAAGGATATCTCCCATTTCAAACATTGGTGGGAAACTTATTGGGAATTTTTTTTTGTAGAGGAGTCTGGAATATATGGGGCCGAGCCCACTTGGGATTTTTTTGTGGATGCAGTAAAGGAACAATATTACCCTGTTGGCAACTATGAGGACCAGTACATGAGATGGATCACACTGTAACAAGAGAGAGGCCAAGAAGTTATGGATTTCACCAATACCTTCCATACCTTGCGCACCAAGCTAGGTATCAAAGACTCTGAATGACATTTGGTTCTGAAATACCATGGGGCTCTACACAGATACATCCAAATCGAAACAAATTTTATGGACATCTCATCACTCGGTGCTACTTATCGATATGCTATTAAAATCAAGAAGAAATTTAATCACTAGAAAAAATGGGAGTTTGGGTCTGCAAATACGCAAAAAACAAAGTATGGTAAACACGGCCCTAACAAATAGTCTCCTCAAAACCAGTCCAAGACACAGGAAAATAAGGGTCACGGAAAGACGAAGAAGGACACTGGAAAATGGTGTGATTTCCACAAAATCCCCTGACACAACACCGATGAATGTCGCTCAAAATAGTCATTGGTGGTGGAGATCAAAGACAAGGAGCCGAACCTTGATTCAGAGTCTGATTCATAAAATATTGATAGAAGGCAAATCATCGACGCATAGCCTACCGCTATTGTCATAACCACAACAATTCAACCAGAAGAACCCACAGATCCCGAAGAGGGGGAGTTCCTTTTTCATTCAAAGATGTGGGTGAAGGGGACCCCACTACATTTTGTTGTTGATAGCGAAAGCTAGAATAACCTCATCTCAACAAAGGTCGTCAAACAGTTGGGATTGTCGACAACACCACACCCACAACCATACAACATTGTGTGGCTTCGTTAGGGACGAGATATTCATGTCAGGCAACAATGTCAATTGTCATAGGACATCCATCCCTTCAAGGATGAAATATTATGTGATGTTGCCCCATTGGATGTCTATGATGTTCTCTTAGGCCAACCATATATGTGGAAGCGTCATGCTATCTATGAGTCTCGACCCCGTAGTTTCATTGTTACTCTGGGGGGTCATCTCTATAGGATACCAGAGGTAGTTCCAACTACTATCCTACCTAAAAAATGTTGCAACGTAGTATCTCATACTACAAAATTCAGCTTCTTCACAATTTGCTCAAAAGGTGAACAAAAGGATATTATAACCACTACAGCCTCGACCCAAGCACCTTCTATCCAACAAAAGCAAGTTTATAAGAATGCAACAAATTGAAAATATTCCTTCTGCACCCATACATCTCATGTATCCCAACTGGTTGAACAGATTCAACCCTGCCAACAACAGGTTGATGATATCCTTCCACAATGCGACGTCTCCAGCAAGGCAAGCAGTGCACCAAGATTCGATTGCTTTCCCCTCTCTCCCCGAGAAATCAATGCAATGTATACCATTTCTTCCTAAGGAGGGAGGATTGATCCAGGTGGATATCGATGTTCAGCCACCTTTTCGATCTGGCTCAAAACAGTGTTCCGACAATTTTGACAATTTAACATTTTTAGCAGGTTTTAACTTTCGGGGCCATTTGAGGGACTAAATGAAGGTTTTTTGGGATATATATTCTCAATTATAGCCAAAGGCTCTAATTGAGGCCCCAAAATTAATCTCGTTGACGATACCTTTCCAACGAGCTATTGTGCGCCCCAAACAAAGATCGTATGCCAAAGTTACACCCCCGGGAAGTTGATACACCAAACTACCCAAAACCGGGTCCACAAAACTGTTGGATTTTCATCTTTCGCGGTTAGGGTTTTGGATTTTATTTATGATAAAAAGGAATTTGGAGACTCATTCCAAAATCATGTTCTTGCAAATGCGAGTAGCAGACACATCTCTTCTCATAGATAAGCTGCCACCATTCTAGCGAGTCTTTCACTCGATATTTTTACAGTGTTTGTACATTTTCTCTCATTAATAGAAAATTGTGTATTACTATATCTTTGTGTTTATGGTTTCAACTCTGATACATTTATGTTATATTATTTGATATCTGATATATCTCTGTACATTTATTTATTATATCTCCTCTCTCATTTCGTGCTGAAAATAATCTAGATCACTCAAGGGGCAGTGATAACTTTAACAAACGACGAGACTAGCGAAGAGGCTGGTCTGGCTCCACGATGAATGAAGACTAGAGATATAAAAAACAAAATCCTAGGGCCAACTAACAATCATAGAGCACACCAAAATAAAAAAAAGGCCAAATGCACAGAAACATTATATAGTGTATGAAAAGGGCCCTCCCTCACTAGAGTAGGTATGTCTCGCCCAAGAGGGGCCTGAGACTCCCTTCAAAAGATTGGAGGTATTAGAATCATCTATAAGGGCCCTCATGGGCTTAACAATGCAGTTAGTCAGATCCCCCCAGAGAGGTAATCCTCCATAAATTTTGTGTGTTGTCCAACCCTTATCTGACTCGGAATACCTACAAAATAACCCCTGCAAGTAACCTATGTGGCTACTTATGTCAAGCAACTAAAGCCACCACGATATAACTAATGTTTAGGAGAACAATTGTAAGTCATTTTCACCATATGGGTAGGGTAACTAAGCCTAAAATATTGAAAGCACCTCCTCTCATGGAGGTAAAGGTACTAGCAAGACCCCCAAATACGAATAGATCCCCAAAAATATCTTTGACTCTAAAAATGTATTAGAGGGATATCTCTGTAACCAACTTTACATGATCCCATGCTTAACTCTGATGTGAGCGGAGCGTCTTGACGTCACTAATTAAACAATTTATTTCACCACTCCCTTAGTCAGACACATATGTTTAGTTCAATAGCCTTGGAGAAGTTTACTCACAAAATCCTATTCCAAGGCCCTATATCCTAATCTTGTTTGTGTACTCTGAAAAATAAAATCGTTTCTAATCAATTTTAATTAATCAACACTACTTTTAATGTCTTTGTTTACTCAAGAGATGTGGTCATGAAACTGATGATGTTATGAATCGGGATATCAAATAAATGAATATATGAATAAAGTGTTAAGTCTTAATATTAATTTCTCAAAAGATGGTAAGATTTTAAAATGCAACTTCTACAATTTCAATAAGATGCAATCTTTCCACAAATGTCAAGATCAATACTCAATAACCAAAAGATCAAATTCCATAATGAAAAATGAGTAATTGTTTTTGTATTTTCGATATAAAGAAACAAAAATGCAAGGACTTAATAACGACTTGATATATAGACCCTAATTTTGTTACAAAGTAATGGATGTGCTCGTTTAACCATAGACAATATAACAATATTGTCACCCAACCATAGGCCGAAGCACCTTAACCTTGACAAAGAATGATTATGGAAGAAAACCAATAGCCAACCATGACTAATGCATAAAGATAAACAAGACTGATCAGAAATTCCAACCATAACCAATATAAACTTCGAGCCTAAACCCAGAATACAAATTGCAGTAGTTGTCGACTGTAGTTGCTCCCCAAACTTGTGCACTTGCCCAGTTTCTACAGTGCGCACCTCTTCCCAACTGAAATTTTGAGTTTTCTAGTAAAAAATGAGGTTGTAATGTTCCCATTTTGGGACATGATAACATTACAACATTTCAGAGTGTTATGCCTACCCAAGTAGCCATATAGGGGTGACAGAGAGTTCGAGAGATATTTAGGGGTTTATTTGGGCCCGACTTGCATCGTTCATCATTAGGATCCATTCCGCACAACTGGACTTTGGTTCTGTTGCATTCCGACCATTTCTGTAATTTTGAGTTATTATGGGTCATATCTTAATTAAATTCACTAAGAAGGTCATAATGGGCATATTACTTGGAGAAACCTCTTAGTGTAATAACTCGTCAGAATCGGGAGGAAGAGAATTACAGGATAAGATGATGAGAAGTGACTTTCAGTGGTCGGAGAATCCATCAGGATGGATAAATCACTTTTTAGAGGTAAAATGGTTAATTAATTAATTAATTAAGTGATTTAATCAAGGAATAATAAAATAAATTAAAAGTCACTTGGAGGGAAAAGGTCAACAACGAATTAGGGTTTGAGGAAGCTATAAAGGAAGGGTAAAGCAACCTAATTCGATATGCTATGTTATGATTTGATGTTGAGGTATTTACAGAGGAGGAGGAAATTGACCCCCTTGTTGTTTTGTGGATTTCGGGAGGAAACCACCACCATTGATCGGTTTCGGTGTTGAATACACACCCTATACTATTAGAGATACCATCCAGGTATTTCATGGTGCATTACAGTGTCTAGCTCAGTGATTGCACAACTCATCTAGTGAGGGCGCAAGTGTTTGAGAGAGGGTTTGTGTGATCTCTTGTGACAGTTCAGATTTGGCCGATTCCTTACGACCCATTAGAGAGTTAGCCAGGGTGCACCTTTTGAGCCACATGTCATTTTTTTTCGACGGTGGAATATTTTGGAAAGTGGAAAACAATCATTTAGGGCAAAACTCTCGAGGAAGAACATTCGGGGTTCTAGGGGACATTCTAGGAAAGATACGAGGAATCCATTCCGACCCATTACAAAGGAGACCAGGACAATCGTTTTGAGCTATACATCGTCAGATTCCACCGGTAGAATTTGTAGGGTGCACTCATTGATTCCATAAGGTGTGAAAACCCCTATAGGGTGACATCCAGAGCATCAAAGGTCGAATCTTCAGTCTGAAAGTCATCAGGATCATTCTAGATGCCAATGCACATCTTTTGAGACAGTTTCTAGTTCATTTCGACGGGTATCTCCATCAGGGTGAGTTTTCCAGATTCTACAGCAGTAACCGTGAGCTGCCAGATTTCTTTTTGTCGATATATCTGTGCATGCGTAGACCAACGCCTATTCTTCTAGTCACGAGTATTTCTTATCTGTTATTTTTCATTCCAATGATGATCCATGAGATCTAAATGACGATTATCATATCTGCTTCCAGTCTTTATTGTATTTTCCTGCTTTTTCCATCATTATATATATATATATATATATTAGTGAGTTGTGTTGTCCTTATTTCTCATGTATTGTTTTACATTGCTAAACACATAATAAACTGGAACAAACATGTAAAATCAACTAAGCATATTCACCCAGTTACTCAAATGTAGTAAGAAACCCCTAGAGTATCATATTTAGTAGAAAAATCGTAGTTCAACAATAGATATCTAGATCAGTTGGATCAGGGATATTACAGTGGTATCAGAGCTGGTTTTCCTGCTAGCCTAAGGGGAAAATCAGATAAGGATGTAGATACATCATTACCAATGAGTGGATTGACAGGAGCATAGATGGAGCCTACATCCATTAGATGCAGGGAGAGTTGCTACAGTTGCAAAGTGCATTGGAAGCCAAATCACAGATGCAGGGGTAAAGGGAAGGTGCACATTGTTGAGGTGCACTATGACAACAAGGATGAGGAGATGCATGTGAATGCAACCATAGATGCCTATTTAGAGTAGTCTGATAAGGCTAGTGGCTCTTGTGCATATGAGGGATAGTTGGATGGACAGGATGATAGTGCATATCCTTCATCTTCCCCATTAGGTAATGTTGAGGATTCAACACTTCAACATAGTGGTGACATTTGTGAGGATTCGTATGTGTTGGCACTTAGACATGATGAGATTAGGAGGTTGGATGACCTACCTATGGGTGTAGACATGGATTCCGGGAAGTCATGTATGAAGTTGGATGATGAGAGAACCACATTTTTCATCTTCTCAGTCACCTATACTAGCCACGACACATGAGGATATCAGTGGCATTCCTAATATGGTGGAGGAGCCTTGAGGAGTTCAAAAAGAGTAAGAAAACCAGTCGAAAGGTATATTCTACCTAACTTTCGTTTTGCATTTGTGTTAACTGCCACCGATAATGAGCCCAAGTTGGTCGCGGAGGTAGTCGACTCAGTAGAGGGAAAACTATGGAAGGACGCCATGGTCAAAGATATGGAATCCTTGCACAATAATGAGACATGGGACTTAATCAAGTTACCTAGTGGAATAAATCATGGCGGTAGAAAATGGGTATTCAAGAAGAATATGAATGTAGTAGGTCAAGTCGATAAATTCAAATCTTAATTGGTAGTGAAATGATATTCCCAAGTCGAAGGAGTCGACTTCGGTGAGATTATTTCCCCCTGTTGCAAAATTAACTTCCATTAGAGTACTAATGTCTTTGGATACAACATTTGATCTGGAAATAGAATAGATATATGTGAAGACAACTTTCCTACATGGGGACCTAGAAGAAGAAATCTACATAATTCAACTTGAAGGATTTGTAGTAAAGGGAAAGAAATATTTGGTGTGTGTTATCACTGAAAAATTGTATGCAACATTACAAACAACAATTAAAGAAAGACATTAATTCCAACAACAATTAGTACACCTACAACATCAAAATCCATCAAAAAAGGGCATAAAAGTATATACTTGGTTCATAAATCAATGTGCACAAATTCACCAAAGGAAGCACGCACACTGTGCACGGAATGTGCGGGCTAACACAACCCTAATTGTGCAGAATGCTCAGGATGCACGACTGTCTATGAGAAAACCCGTGCACTTCTCATGAACGATGCATTTATGAATCTTGTCGGCCTCTCAACCACTTCCAATCCGACATCCAACGTGATTTGACACTCAGATCTGAGTGAAATCCATCTTGGAGGTTGGTCAAGGGATAGGAAGTGCCCTAAAAGGCCCCTTGTTCACATTATGAACCAATTATATCTTTCCATGAATGGACACTATAAATATGTGCCATGGGTGTGCTAGCAAAATTATAATTTCAAGGTATTGTTATGCTGGAAGAATTCTTCTTGGAGAATCATCATTTCTCTTTGAATCATTCAAGCACTATAACAAGGGCCATTCCACTCACATCTTGAGAGAATTGGCATTGTATATCTTCACCATTGTTACTTTCCGCTATACGAAGAGAAGAGATCTCTATTAGGGAACTCAAGATCCCTCCCAAGGAGGAAGAGGGGATTCATAAGTCCATGTCTTTCTCTACGATGCTAGCCTATCAATACATTGATCCATTGGTAGCTATATGATTGTCATTTTCATTTTTCATGGTTCTAGTTCTTGCAAGATTTTCTAACATTTGTTTCCTTTTATTTTTATTTCTTTGTTTCATGTATGTTTGATTATCTAATCAACTCACAACTCTATGTCTTGTTTAGCTGACTTAACTAGGAAAATAAGTGTTGTGTTTTTTCTCACCAATGTGACAAAACCAACACAATATATTGGTGACCATATTGGGGATTGTGAATCAAATTCCTCCCTATTTAAGTCTTTAGATAACTTCTTTCTAATTTTTTGGCTATGAAGGTACCAAAACCAGCCTATTCCAGTCTTCCAAATTCAGAATTCAGAGCTAAGGAAAGAGAATTTCATCTCGAAATTTATTTCCCGCCGCGTGATAGGAAATGCATGGATTTTGAAATACACAGACATGAATTATGCACACTCTACACGTTGTGTGTGTAAGAGCCTTCATAAACCCATTCATTATGCGCATTTTGCATGCTTGGCGCGACTGACAAAACTATAGCCTGCGCACAAGTTCAGATTTTTGCAAATTGTAAGGGTTTTCTGATTGGTTTGAGGGCCCCTTGCCTTCAGATTTTAATTTCCCGCACTTTGTAAATAAATCACACTTCAAGTAGAATCCTTTATTACAAGAAATGTTAGCTAACATAATAACATTGGGGTAAAAATAATCACAATTATTCTATTTGCTTTGTTTCCACATGGATGGCTCATTTGGCATTTAAAACTTTGAGTTAAGATTATTGCCTTTTCAAAAACAATCAAATAATTTGGGACTAGAAATCAATTTTAACCCCCAAGTATGCTCTTCCCCCACACCAAAGTGTGATCTAGGAAATCAGAAAAGGTGGTTGAAAGGAAATTTTATCTCCCTTAAAAAATCCTTAAGAGAGGGAATAACCCCTTTGGGCACCTCTTTAGTTTTGAAAATTATCTTAAATCTTTGTAAGGGTCCATACATGCCCACATGTTTACAATATTAGGCTAGTTTCTAAAAATATTTCTTAGTCTAGACAACACTCTAGGAAAGTTTAAAAGATCAAGTAAGGGCCCATACATGCCCACATGTCTACAATCCTAGGATTCTTTCAAAAACTTTTCTAGTTTAGACAACATTCTAGGGAGTTTAAAGGATCAAGTAAGGACCCATATGTCCACATTGCTAGTTCTCTAGGGATTTAAATATTCTGCAAGGTTGTACCAAAGAAATTAGTAAGCTAGGTAAGAATATTTGTAAGGACCACAGGAAGTCCACATGCTACAATCTTACACTTAACTTATTAAAAATCTTTTGCACAATTTTCACTTTCTTGCACACAAAGCCACTCATCACAAGAATAATTTATATTAGAATAGTAGATCTCGAAGTAAGCTTTATTTTTAAGTACCCATAAATTACTTCAAAAGGAACTTCGAAAGATCCGACTACTTCTTTAGAAATTTTCCACACCAATTTAATCCAAACGAGGTTGGTCCATGACCCCAATCTCTCAACCCACTCCATCTAAAACTTTTCTAAGAACACACTAAATTTTCCTCCACAGGAGGTGCCTAAAATAAAATTTTAGTCTAGGTAGGATCTTGGGGGTAGGCATCTAAATAACCCCCTGTTATCAGGTTCTCACATTTTGAAACAATAGAATTTGAGAATAGGGATCCTTCAAATCCTCCAAGTCAAGTGTTCCTATACCATAAGGCTGGGAGATACCCGTGAAGGGTCGAAGGTTGAGGTCCAGTTGTTCTGCACATCCCTTCTTGAGTCATCCAACTCTTGTGAGGGTATCCATCCCGTGACCCATTTTTTAGATTGAAAATATAAATGTTTCACTTTGATCGAGGTACTTAGTGGCCAAACATAAGATATCTACCTAGGTGGCAGTTGTGGACTGCAATCGCACCTTGGTCAGATTTTGTGTGGCTATTGGGAAATATCACCAACTCTTTTGGGATATGCACCCTCTACCCCTCATTATAACTGACTACTTCAACCTTCACTAGTTCCTCTTCCGGTGGATTAAGACCCCACTATCCAATTCTATTGGAAGGCCCAGTTCTAAATTGAGAGGAAGGACGATAGGTATTTTAGGGCACACGCATTTATTTTTGTTCTTTTTTCCCCCACACAAAAAAAATCAACCTATCTACATGCTTGTTTATTTTACAGTTGATTTATGTATGATGATCATTTGATTACATGCAATTGTCAGTTATATTATTTTGTGAAGGTCAAAAATATAAAAAGCACTTGTTCATTTATTTCTCTCTTGCCACCATTGGCACACATTCACTTTGCTAGTCGGAACCATAGGGGAACCATAGAATCCTTGTCATTATAGACGCTTGTAGAATCTCCCTCCTATTCTAGGAGGAGTCCCTAGTCTTTCCAACTCACCAACTCCACCATCTCACACCCCAGTGAGTGTTACTATTTTGGGATCATCTTTACTTGGTTACACTTTTCTTGGGTCAAATACCCAAGGGAATCCATCTATTGGTTCTCCTTCACAAGGAGGCAGGGGTCAAACTTATTCTCAAGGAAGAAGTACAAACCCACCAAATCCCTCTCAAGGGACAGGTACACTACCTACACACACAATGGCTGGAACTAATCCTTCGTCAAATCCCCCTTTTCCATACTTGGCATCCCTTAACATTCCCAATTTAACCAAACTCATGAATGACCCCCTTTTACATGATGCCACTTGGCCCAATATGCCTACCAAATTTCCTTCATACATTCTAAAGTTTGAAGGAAAACCAGGGGAAGACCTCGCCAACCATGTTATGACCTTCCACTTATGGTGCTCTTCAAACAACATCATGGATGATGCCATCCTCTTGAGGTTATTTCAAATAAACCTCATTGGTTCATCATCCAAATAGTATGTGGATGAAAAATCAAGGTCCCATGTCACCTTGACTCATTGGCCAAGGCCTTTTTGTCCTTTTTTCAATTACCAGTTTGTCATAACAATGACTTAGAACTTCTCTCCGAGTTCAAACAAACCACTGCTATCCATATCTCCCACCACATCCATGAATGGCGACGGCGACGTATTTTGTGTAAAGCGAAAAACACCAAAGAACAATGCCTCGATTGGTTTCTTAAATCACATGTCTTGGTGATTACCAAAGATGTAGCATCCAATTTTCCTCAATCAGAAGAAGAAGCCATCAACAATGACTATCAATTCAACCTCATATATGCCCAATCATGTTACTTGTACACAATCTTTCCTGATGCACCCAGACCCCTACCATTTGGCCAGGACAAACCTAGGTTTTCTCACACTACAGATGGGCTGATTGGTTCTATGACACGCCTCAACCCATACGACCACCCATCACCTACTTATGGTGTAAATTAGTATCCTCAACCATACAAAGGGATGTCTTATTACCCTCCTCCGACTCACTAACAATCATATCTTGTTATTCCCCCTCCATCGTTTGGGGGACCCCCACCGGTACCCTTGATGCATATGGTCTCTCAATTAAGTACGGGTCCACCCCCAACCCCCGTATATAACCCCAAAAGTAGTGGAAGTACTTCAACTTCATATACTCCATATGGATCATCTCCATAAAATGATCCATATTTTTCATTCCCTAGTCCTCTCCAGCCAGTGGCTCCTCCACTAGGACAACCACATGCTCACGTTAACTTTGTTCATCCCTCTCCCATTCACCAGGTTCATGCTTTTGAACAGTTGAATACAAAAAATATGACCCATCAGTCGAATAATTCCAATAAGAAAGGAAAAAAATGAAACAATAATAACCCGAAACCAGTAGGAAATAACCCCCAACAAAATTGTCCCACTGGGGGCAACCAGAAACAAGGAAACCAGAACCCCTAAGGGGGAAACAATAACAATCAACCACAACAAGGGAAGAAAAAAAATCTTAGAACTAACTTCCCTTGAGCCCTATGTGGTGAGTATGGACATTATACTCACCACTTCCCCCAAATTGTCGATTACAAATGGATGAAATAATCCATGAACACACAACGCCCTCTGACACCACCTGCCCCTCAACCTCCCCAACAACATTATTTACAACCACCACCTCCAGTTTTTTTGCAAAACCCCATTCCACACCAAGGTGTGATGAATACCCAACAAGAGATAAAATCTACCCCACCACAAATGGGGCATAAATCAAACCCTAGGTCCCAACCAACTCGAAAATCCAGTCGATCACAATATCCTCCATACCAGTGAAGGAGAGATTCTTCTGCAAACACACAACCATCAATACGAAATGCCTCCCGACTCTACCCCAACCACCTCATAAACAAATCTAGCTACAATAGGACAACCATTATTTATCCCATGTCCTAATACTGAACCAAATCCTCGTATACCTCACATACCTTTATGACATAATGTACATAACCCTCATTCTAGGGAAGCCCATAACTGTAGTTTGGTCGATGACTTAGCATAGTCTCCTGCAACCATGTCTATTTTGGAGGTCCTCCAAACTTGTCCATCACAGTGAAAATTATTGCTTTTCGGCTTGGGGGCAGTCAACCCAGCTGATACTAGACTAATCACATTTGATTTAGATAGAGAAGAACCACGCCTCCCCGCTCTAGTATCCTTTTAGATACCAGTTAATATATGGAAAATCACAGTTCATCAGTGCATCATCGATGAAGGTGCATCCACATGCATCATGTCCAAAGTAGAATGGAAGAAACTTGTCTCACCTGATCCCGTACCATATGCCATCACCCTGAGAGTTTATGATGGTCACCCATCATCCCCTGAAGGGATCTTCCAAAATTTCCTCGTAGAACTTGGGGGAAAAACCATCCTGATTGACATTGAATTTATTGACGCCCCACTTGATTACAATATATTTTTCGGACGTAGCTACATGTATGCTATGAAGGAGGTAGTGTCTTATGTGTTTCGTACAATTATGTTCCCCCATAATGGGAAAATCGTCACCATCGACCAAATTACACATTACGAGCCTAATCATTCCACCAACATTGATAACATTCTCCCTCTTGTCCACGCTAGCTCTGATTTTTTTCCAGTCATCGACATTGGCTCTGGAATATTCAAAGACCCATCCTTTTTAGGAACTTATCATGGAGCACCACCTCTCCTAAAATCATCTATTTTAACACAAGTGTGTGTAGTTTCCTCAAATGGAAGAGATATCAGAGAAAATACCTCTCTCACTGATTCCCCTCCTCACATCGAAGTTCCACCATTCAGAGATATAATACCTCAAGAGTTCCCTAAAAACACCACCGCACCACTTGTCCCGAATTCCCCCCCCCCCTCCAAGGAAAAATACCGGATTGGGAGACAGTCCCCCAAGCCATTACCCAAATCCCATTTTTCTACTCCCCACCTGGAGTCCAAGCATTCTAGGTAACTTCTACCCTCACCATTCCCACCATGGTTATCGCCATCCCTGTATGGTATCTCCAACCACCCTCTATGGTTCCTACACCATCTCTCCTTCCTTAGGTAGAGGGATTACCGATGCAGATTCCAATACATGCTCTTACCACACAACCCCCACCCCCAATTGGAGGAAACACTGTTACCACCGGGGGAAGACAAAGGAAGAATGAGCCCATAGCTCCACTCCCTCCCTGAGCTTAACCTCCTTGTGCCCTATGAGAAAGAGAAGGAAACCCCGCTAATAGATGTTCTACTTTTCCCGAGTTATGCAATCTTATCCAACTCCCCAGAGTAACCCCATTGCTTTTCACTTCACCTAGTACCTCCATTGCTACTACGGAGTCCTCAAACACACGCAAGAAAGGGTTATGAACCAATTTCGCTTGTGCCATATGCTCAAAATATGGCTATTACACTCATCATTTCTCAACTCCACCTCAATTCCACCAAACATTAGCTGCAGTACGCCATGCATCTATGTCAGAGCCCTCTCAGGAACTTCCTATTGATGCTCACATTACTGACATTCAATATATTTCTTCGTCAGTCCCTGAGCGAATGATATTTCCTTGTGCTCTCTGTGACTCAATTGCTCATTTCACGTACCAGTGTCCTTTAATTGTTGAATACCGATGTTGTCACCAAATATTTTATTCCTCTGGGGCATATTGACTGGTTCAAAAACCCTATTCCATCCCCTAATGCTTTTGAAGAAGGAAACATGGCCAACATCTCCCTCACAGTCAAAATTGACATTTACATTAAACCAGGCATCGTAGAAGAGATCGCCATTGGCACCACATACTCCACTAAAGAAATCATTGCTTACAAAGTTCTCTTTTAGGAATTCCAGGATATTTTTTCCTGTTCATAGATGGAGATGCCTGGCCTCGATCCTTCTATAGTCGAACATCGAATAAACACATGGCCGGATATCGCCCCTGTGCATCAAAAGAAACGCCCCCTCCACCCATCCAAAGTTGTGGCTATCAAAGCTGAAATTGACAAATTACACGTTGTCGGGTTCATTTACCCCATTGTGTACACTTATTGGGTCTCCAACCCTGTCGTCATAAAAAAAAATAGGGAACTATTCGTGTCTGCACAGAATTTCGTGACCTCAACCATGCTTGTCCCAAAGACAACTTCCCAACCCCTTCATCGATCAAATAATCGATGATTTTGCTAGACATGAGGCACTTTCCTTTATGGATGGGTTCTCTGGATACAATCAAATTCAAATCCACCCAGCAGATCAGTACAAAACCGCGTTTACAACCCCTTGGGGCACTTTGCCTATCACGTCATTCCCTTTGGGCTCAAAAATGTCAGTGCTACGTTCCAACAGGACATGACCTACATTTTTCATGATCTTTCTCGCATCATCCTTGCTTATTTGGACAACCTCACTGCTCGATCCAAAAAGTGAACCCAACATTTAGATGACTTACGCATTAGTTTTCAACGATGTCGCCAATATAATATCCGCTTGAACCCCCTCAAGTGTGTCTTCTGCATCATTGTCAGGCGCCTCCTTGGGTTCATTTTCTCCCAACATGGCATTACTTTGGACCCCCTCAAGGTCCAAGCTATCTCATAAATTCCACCACCTAGAAATTTATGCCAACTGTAGAGCCTACAAGGTAAAGCCAACTTTTTACGTTGCTTTGTCCCGGACTATGCCACTCACGCACATGTTTTTCTCTGCTTATTGCGCCATAATATCCCATTTCAATGGGACACACATGCTCAAACAACTTTTGATGATTTAAAATATGCCCTATCCAATGCCCCTTTGATTATCCCCCCAGACTATGATCGCGATTACATTCTCTACTTATCAGCCTCTATTGTTTCAGTCGCAGGAGTCCTTGTCCAATTAGGGGATGATGGGCGTGAACATGTGATTTACTACATTAGTAAAAACATTTCAGGACCACCCTTGAAATATAATCATGATGAAAAACTCGCGTTAGCAGTTGTCCTCACAGTACAAAAACTGTGACACTACATTCTCCTTCGAACTACCAAGGTCATGGCCAATTCCAACCCCATGCAGTACTTTCTCAGCCAGTGGCATATCAACAGAAAATTTGCATGATGGATCCTTATCCTTCAAGAATACGATATATAGTTCTCCACTCCCAAAAGCAAGAAATCTCTCATCCTGGCCGAACTCATTGCAGTTTTTCCCTCAGACACCAAAGCTTCCCCCATTAATAAATATTTCCTCAGATGACCCCTGGTATGGCGACCTTCTCGTCTACCTTCGTACACAAAAATTAGTGTCTCACCTCTCTATAGATGACTGTCGATGCATTCACCATTAGGCTCCTCAATACCTCCTCATCGCAGACATTATTTATCAATGCAGGTTCGATACCATCCTTCAGCGATGTCTTACCATCGATGAATCCGACACAGTCTTGAATTATTGCCATAGCGGCGCTTGTGGTGGTCACCTCTCGGCTATGTCTACAGCCCAAAAAATCATTCGACCATGATACTTCTAGCCCACTTTGTTTCATGACTACATCTATGTTGTCAAGTGATGCGATAAATGCTAGCTTTATGCAAACAAAGCACGAGCTCGACCATCTCTTCTACACCCAGTCATCATGGTCGGCCCCTTTTGTAAATGGGGCATAGACTTCATGACTTTCCATCCTCCATCCAATAATGGACACAAGTACATTGTGGTGGCAGTGGATTATTTTACCAAATGGGCCAAATCCATGCCCACATTTAACAACACTCCTGACACAACAACGCATTTTTTCTTTAACCATGTCATTACCCGTTTCAGAGTCCTGCAACGGTTAATTTCTGATCATGGTAAACACTTTCAGAATGATATCTTTGTAGAAATCTGCTCAAAGTTAGGATTCACCAATGAATTTTCCTCCCCATACTACCCTTAGTCCAATGGGAAAGTCGAGGTTGTCAATAAATTCCTCAAAACCATGCTACAATGCACTGTTAACAAACATAAGACCAACTGGCATCATATGTTGTTTTCTGCCTTATGGGCCTATCACACGGCAGTCAAAACTGCCACCGGTTTTACACCGTTCCACCTCGTCCACGAGATCGAAGACACACTCCCTATTGAGTGTGAAATCCCCACATTACACATTTCCATATACCTCCTACCTGACACTGCTCCAATGGAGCAGCCACTGATGACCTTAGAGTCCCTTGATGAAGATCGTCGATCTTCATTATAGCACAACGAGGAAGCTAAAAAATGATCCAAAGCCACCTTTGACCACCATGTCAACCTTCGCTCATTCAACGAAGGTGATCTCATGTTAGCCTATGATATCTCCCACGACACTCTCGGCCATGGTAAATTCAAGTCATTATGGCGTGGCCCCTTGATCATCCAACATTGCCTCACTAAAGGCACCTACATCTTGGCCTCTCCAGAAGGCTCCCCCCTCAAAGAACCCATAACAGGGTTGTACTTGAAGAAGTTTTATGCCTAAGCATATCCCCCCTACCTTAGGTCTCTCCCTATACACATTTGTAGAGTTTTAGTCTTCTTTTTACATCAGCCACCACTCCTCATGTCTCATCTATCACATGTGTTGTTGATAGATGTATCATCCATCATCCTACCACCTTGGTTACGATGATGGTGCCAACTATTGGACCCAGAATCTCGCTTCGGCTGCTTGGGCCCTCTATACCCCCTCACATGTGATACTCCATTCCAGTGGTATATGCCTAGGTCCGGCCACCAACAACCAAGTTGAATATGACGATGTCATTAATCTCCTCGTCGAGGCCAGTCACCACCACATTCATCACCTTAGTGTTTTGTTATATTCCCATATTGTCGTCCTACAACTCAACAATGTGTATCATGTTCACGATCATTGTCTCTTCCGCAAATACCTACAAGTTAGACTCCTATCTTGTAACTTTGATTCTATTACATTTTCACATATTCCTAGGAACCTCAATCAAGTAGCAGATCACATGGCTAACCTAGTATTGGATTGGAATTTATCACATTAAAAACATCATATACATAACATGATATATCTGTCATAGATAGAAAAAAGAATCACAACCATAAACACAAAATACAGAGACAAGAATGATCATCAATATATCCACTATATATATCAAAAAGGTCATCATTGTTTACAAAAAATATATATACACATCTACCTGTAGGCTCATAAGTCTCATCATCACTATGATTACAAAATTGGGTATCAACTACCCTATACAAAATCGGGCCCACAAACCCATACATATCAGCTCGACACTCATGGTGCCCCAAGTCCCTTGTCATCTGAAGGTACCCCACTAGTTGGGGGCACTCCAGCTCCAGGAGGCAGTCAACCCTTCATATCTTCCCCCGCCACCACTGCCCTGCGGATCAGTGCCCACCACTATGTTGGTACTCCTACACACTGGTCCAATACCTTGTCATCCTGGATATGAGCCCATACGTCCTCTAGAACCCCATGTAGGACCCGCTTGAATTGGTGATGCAGATCCTCTAATATGGTTGCAGCATCCCCCTGTGGCTCTCTCGACATTCCTACACCAACATAATCTCGTCGATGCCTCTGCCCATCCCTCGCCTCTGCTAGCTCCCATTGAGCTAGCTCCCAGAAAACCTAAGCCTCCCGAACCTGGGGTCGAACATCTACAAAACAACCCAGATATAGTGTCAACATCCATACACATTTCTGATCAACGCTATCTACCAAAATAAAAAAGACAGATAACACCCATACCTCTTTGATCTCAGTCCTCCCTAGAAGGTAGAATTGTGTCTGGATCATGTTTGTAGTCCATACCAACGTATGTAAACTGTAAAATAACCTATGGAATTTCCCGCCACACTCGAGACACTGTGGTCGTAAAGTAATGGCCACCCTCCCCCCAACCATGTCGGGCCAAAAAATGCACCCACCGCATCAACCGAGGCTCTCTCCATGAAATTGACATCAGTAAAACCTGAGGGCGCAATAGTGGCACCCTCTCCAAGAACCACGCAACCAAAATAACCCAAAAGAAAATTCACCGAAATCGGCATGTCGACACCGGTTCAGCTGGGACACCATCTAGGTCTGCATCAGCACATCCCATGCAAACAACTCACCATCCAAAACCTAGTCGACCACTCTCAGCTGCCCACCTGTGACCCGGTGAGTGGCTAAGGATCCATAAATCCTCACCACCACGGTCTCTATGCACTCTATCAACAGGTCATCCAGGGCCTCAATCCGGACTACTGATCCTAACATAGGGTTCAGACCCGAACAATGTCGCATTGTGATAGTATCTACCTTATCCCTCCTTGAAAGATTGGGATCAGCCGCCAATGCCCTCCCCCAAAATGGGATTCCTGTTAGAAAATATATGTCCTCTGTTGCATAGAACGTCAACTGCTCACCCTGTACCACATTTGAATCAGAAACTACAGTAGGAACTCATGTGATCATAGCAACATACAATCAAAGAGCTTTAGCAAACCACAGGTTGCCAAGTGTCTGTGCATTATTGGTTTCTCCCTCACAACCTCCCTCAAATGGTCCCAGTCTCTCTCTCGCCAGTGGACCGACATCGTCACCAACTCTGTTGATCACCTGCATTCACCCAGAAACACCAGATGAGCTACCTCATACATCAAAAAATAATAAAAATAAAAAATAGCATACATCCATGAGCCGACGCAAAGTGTACGTCTTTATCCAATATAGTCATGCATTTGTGCGTGATTGTTAACCATACATATGCGCACTAATGCGCAACTGTCACACCCATAGCCACGCATAAGTGCACAATCGTTTGTCTAACAAGAGTGCATCCAATGTGTGTATGTATGCCTATCGCATGCGCCCATATGTTTGGTTGTGATCCTCACAGCCGCACACCATGCGCGAGTTTCCCCATAATAGTCGTGCATTCACGAATGCACGACTATTTGAGATAAACTCGCACATAATGTGTGTGAAATAGACTCCTACCCACGCACCCATGTGCAAGTATTCACTTTTTCCCGTGCACTATTGGGAACCTACCCTTAAAAAAACCATGTACGGTCCTCCGTACAACCCCTAACTACCCTCCCTCAAATTCACAAAGTACGAAATGATAAGTCCACTAACCTATCTCTTGCAACCACTTGATCGATAGCCCCAAGCTCCCATAATATTCCAAATCACCTCATTGCACTCTCACCAGATCACCAATAGTATTGGTGCAAATGAGGTGGCATTATGGTCCCACCTTACATATATAAGCCCTTTTCCCAACTTCCACATTATGGTACAGGAGCCCAGAGCCTTCGTTTTCTTAACCGTTCCCAACCACAAGATCCTGATCAAGCCATCTACTCATTCATATTCCCTGGGTTATCATCTGTGCTTCTCCCCTGAGGAGCATTTTTTTCACGCCACGTTCAGGTACGCATGCTCACTTTCAGTTTTATCAAATAGTTATTATATGTTATTTATCATCATATATTGTTCACGTCGGGTATTTGTCTTTTTATGTGCAGGTACTTGTTAAGCAATCTTACAACCCCTTCAGGTATATGTTTGACACTGGCATGTAATTACTCCCTCTATAAAAAATTGCATACTCCAGTCACACTCTCTGACATTTTCCTTTAGGGTCCCTACATCCAGCTCTGTAGTACCTTTACCTCTGCCACATTTGGTACTGTCAATTGATAGCACTCTCCCCCACATGAGTTGTCCCATTCATAGTTCCCCTTGGAAATTTGACACTCATGTTATTTTCACCCCCTAGGATTGGGAGTCCCGATAGTTTTTTCACTTCCGAGAATGAACCCCATACTTCTTCTTAACATATTTCTAACTTTACCAATGGACTCTTGGGTCATAAACTCCTACACTTGGTTTTGTTGTCTGCGCCCCCGCAATTCCATTAGCCATCCATCTCATCCACCATCAGTTTTCCCATCTACAAATTGTCCTCCATCCATTTACCTAATAGAGAAACCCACCCATGGGCCCCCCACCCTCCACCAGTTCTCTTTCACAAACTTGTTCCCTAAACAGGCAAAGCCATCTTTCACCAGGGCACTTGTTTCTGTATTTGTATACTCAACCCACATTATTCTGTATTCATTTGGTAATTGTATAAATCCCTTGTTTTCAACATATACATAGCTTTTTAATCATCATCCCCGATGATTGTCTTTTACCTGGCAGCATAACCTATGTCTCCCTTGGTTGGGGAATCCACCCTTTTTCATATAGCCATCGTTGAAAAACCCTGAGTATCCCAAATCCATGTAACCACGATCTCTGAGTTTTCCCACTTTTTCAGACTCCAACATAGTTTAACCCCATGTTTAGTTGTCCCCCTGACACTAGATCCAATTTTACGGTTGCTTCCAATCATCCTTCAAAATCCCAACCAAGGGCAGTCCTGAGTCCCATAGTGTCTTGACTTCGTCCATGTTACCCATTAGTACCTGATATCACCTATTACTCAGTGGATTTCAAGAAGCCCCTTGCTTCTTAATGTCGTGTCTCCCTTCTTGTCGACATCAGCACAGTTTCCAGAAGGGTGAAAATATCTTGACTCTCATTACCTTTTTAATGAGGAGTCTCGGACGAAACAAAGAGAATCATCATCACTTTCTAATTCTATTGACCCACATAACATTCGACTTCAGCAAATTCTCATGTTAAGGTGGGTATTACTATGCGACCGTTGTAGTTTTCCATACCAGCCGAAGACCTCTGAATTTGCTAGGCCATCAATGCCTACAAGTCATTGACACTTATTATCGTCCTCCAATACTCGATTCAGAACTAGTTCACCATTTCAAAACTGTTGTTTTCCGTTATCAATTTCTCCTGAGGGTGCTGCAGCTATATACATCATCATACACCTTCAGTTACAGTCCCACATTTTGGTTTCCTGACATGAGCATGGGGCATGCCCGTCTCATTTGTATACATATTTTATTTTCTTCCTAGAGAAAGGTTTGGTTCCCACAGTTTTCCCTCTCCCTCCGGCGGATCACTCTTGTATTTCCTTTCTTCACTCTTCCTCACAATGTCACCATCAACAAAAGAAACATTGATGTATTTCGGTTATACGTATGCTCCTAACCTCACACATCAAGGGGCATCTGTTATCACTGAAAAATCGTCTGCAACATTACAAACAATGGTTAAAGAAAGACATCAGTTCCATCAACAATTAGTGCACCTACAACATCAAACTCCATTAAAAAGGGGCATAAAACTATATACTTGGTTCGTAAATCAATGTGCGCAAATTCACCAAAGGAAGCGCACGCACTGTTCGCGGAATGCGCGGGCTAACACGACCCTTATTGTGAATTGTGCGTAGAATGCATGATTGTCTACGAGAAAACCTGTGCACTTCTCATGAACGACACATTTATGAATCTTTTCAGCCTCTCAACCACTTCCAGTCCTACCTCCAACATGATTTGACACTCAGATCTGAGATAAATCTATCTTAGAGGCTAGTCAAGGGCTAGGAAGTGCCTTAAAAGGCCCCTTGTTCACATTATGAACCAGTTATATCTTGCCATGAATCGACACTATAAATATGTGCCATGGGTGTGCTATAAAAATAAGAATTTCAAGGTATTGTTATGTTGCAAGAATTATTCTTGGAGAATCCTCATTTCTCTTTGAATCATTCAAGTACTATAGCAAGGGCCATTCCACTCACCTCTTGAGAGAATTGGCATTGTATTTATTCACCATTTTTACTTGCCATTGTATGAAGAGAAGATCTCTCTATTAGGGAACTCAAGATCCCTCCCAAGAAGGAAGAGGGGATTCATAAGTCCCTTCCTTTCTCTACGATGCTAGCCTATCAATACAATGATCCACTGGTAGTTATATGATTGTCATTTTCATTTTTCATGGTTCTAGTTCTTGCAAGTTTTTCTAACATTTGTTTCCTTTTATTTTATTTCCTTGTTTCATGTATGTTTGATTATCTAATCAACTCATAACTCTTTGTCTTGTTTAGTTGACTTAAATAGGCAAGTATGTGTTATGTTTTTTCTCACCCATGTGACAAAACCAACACAACAGTGTGCAAAATGAAAAGATCCATTTATGGTCTAAAGCAATCATCAATGATATGGTACCAAAAGTTCAACAAATACATCCTTAGTTTGGGGTTTGTGAGAAGCAAAGTTCATCTCCAAAGAAGAATGTGGGTGTTTCATATATGTAGCATTGAATGTCGACAACATGTTGTTGATTGGAAACAACATGGATGCAATAAAGGAGGTGAAGAATCAGTTATCCTCCAAGTTCGACATGAAGGATCCTAGTGCAGGAAAATTCATTCTGGGAATGGACATTAAGAGAGAACGAGCATCTAGAAAGATCTGGTTGAACCAGACAAAGTACATTGAAACAATTTTGAAACATTTCAACATGCAGGATTGCAAACCTATGAAGGTGCCAATTCATGTGGGAGCAAGGCTAATTGATGAACAATGTCCAAAGACAAAGAAATAAATAAAGGACATGGCATGTGTTCCCTATGCAAGTGTTGTTGGTAGTCTAATGTATGTGATGGTCTGCACTCAACTAGACATTTCCCATGCAGTGGGAGTGTTCAAAAGATACATGTCGATACCTAGTAAGGAGCATTGGACAGTTGTCAAGAGAGTATTCGGGTATTTTTGTGACACAAAATATTATTATATATGCTACCAAGGAAAACCTAGAGGTGAAAGTGAATTAAAAGTACATGGCTTTGTCGACGTCGACTAGGCTGGAGATATGGATCGATGGAGGTCGACTGGTGGATATGTGTTCAAGATGTTTAGTGGAGCAATCAACTGGATGAATAAGAAATAGACGTTTGTAACCTTTTCAACAACAAAAGATTAATACATGGCATCCACTCATGGAAGCAAAGAAGGAGTATGGCTGAAAATGTTGTGTTCAGGAATGGAGTTTGAGTACAGAGCTATGAAGATAAGTTGTGACAGTCAAAGAATAATATTTCTGGCAAAGAACCCTGCTTATCATTCTAATACTAAGCACATAGATGTACAATACCATTTCGTGGGAGACATGGTGGAAAGAAACAAGGTGTTGTTGGATAAAGTAGACATGTTGGAAAACATAACAGACTCTTTGACCAAGTTTGTGAGTGTTGTGAAGTTATTTTGGTGCAGAGAGGTAATGGACATTGTTTCCATGGGTCTATGAATGAAAGTTCATAGGTCTCCCGGTTTCAGCAAAGAAGACAACAAGTGGGAGATTGTTGGGTTGTTATATTCTTTGCAGTGAAATTCTAGTCGAGGTGGATTGACTTAAAGTCAAAGTCGAAGGTCTATGTGGTTCATCCGGGTAAATATGAAGTCGAAGGAATCGACATCAAATCAAAGTTCTAGGTGGTTTGACCGGGTAAAGTCAAAAGAAGTCAACTGACAAGAGTTCGACAAGCAGGCGTGTGGAAACCAAATGAAGTCTGATTGTTAGTCGATGGTAATCCGACTTGGTAGTCGAATGTAACAGAATTACGAGATTCAAAGGATTTGTAGCCAATGATTTGTAACCATTTTTGGGCACCTTTTATTTATGGTTTTTCCTATTTTAGAGCCTATAAATAAGTCGTGTTGTAATGTTGTAAAATCTAATCTTTAGAATCAATATTTAAATGTAATCATAGAGGTCATTGGTCATGCATATGTAAGCCGAATTGGATACAAGGTTGTTCTTGTGAAAGAAAGAGGGTATGATGTCAAGAGTGTCTTAGGTGTGGAACAATTTTAGACATGTAAACTTTTATTCTGAATGAATAAGACAACAAGAGAGCAAAACGTTCAAGGAATGTTGGTTTTCACATTTTGGGTTTCTAGGGTAAAATCTCTTTCTATTGTGTGTTTGCTTTTTCATTTACTTTCTTGTTTAAGATAAATCTTTCTTCCTCTCTTCTGCTAGGTTTAACATGGAAGCGTGTCTCATTTCCTAACAAAAATGACCAAATTTTCTTCACCTCCATTCCAAATATAGAAAATACTTGGTCCATTCTTACCTCTCGTTTGCATGATTTCCCAATTCAAGACCCTATTTCAAAGAGTCAACCAAAGGATTTTTTTTTTTTTTCGGATCTTAGACCACCACCAAACCTCCTCTTGAATTTGTATCAACCTCATGACCTTATACCCAAATATAGTAGTATATTCCCCAAGAGACTTGTCTTAAGCCCAATCCAAATGGCCTTCCTCATCTTGTAATATCACATGGCTCTTTTTAACTCTACAACTAAAATATTCCATTGAAACTCCTTTTCTCCCTCTAAAAATAGATATCATGTTGATTTCCTTCATTGTTCCTAGATCGAAGTCAATATTAGATCCTAAAATTTCTTTAGATAGTAAGAACCTTATTCATGTAAATAAATTGAATCCTCAAGTGAAAGTAATACTACATTTGCACATACTAAGATAGGATCAACATACAATCTTACTTGTGCCTCATTTACAACCTTCCAAGATTTATAATAATAGGGAAAGTTATAACTAAATCCTTCCACCGATTTTACACATTCTTAATGCTCTTCTTGGGGCTTATAATCTATTCCAAGAATTTGCTTGGCATAATGTACTTCTATTATATTTCTTTCTTCCATAAACTTTCTTTGGTTAGCATGTTCCAAATACTTTTGGTAGCTAAAGATTTTCCAAATAAATGTATATTTTTTAATCTCTAACTCCTATATCCTTAGGATTTGTTATATCCAACCATTTCTCTAGATGAATCCTTTGATTGTCCTTCTTGCCTCCCATAAAAATTTAAAACACACTTTCCTAAACCTTTCAAGAACACATTTTCGAATAAAGGATAGTAAATGCCAATACACATGGATTGCTTCTAAAACATAATTAACCAAGGTTAATATACCCCCACCTTGGAAACCACCCATTACACCAATGGAAAATTATGCTCTCTATCCTTTCAATTATCCATCCC
>ML801562.1:10408-38746 GCA_009831015.1 Picea engelmannii | reverse complement strand
TGTAGTTCCAATGGCATCATGGATTTTCCTACCTTATAGAAACCCAAATTGTTATGAAGAAATCACTCCTAAGAGTACTCCATTAACCCTCACAACTAGTACTTTTGCAATTATTTTGTAAATACAATTCAAAGTGAAATAGGCATGAAATCATCAAAAGAATCAATTTTTTCTTTCTTCGACATGAGACCTATAAATGTTGCATTAAATATCCTATGAACTCTACTTGTTCCCTTAAATTATTTAATAACTATTAGTAAATCCTCTTCAACCAATTCATATAAACCAAGGAAATATTGGATTGTACACCATCAAGTGATTCAGGTTGGACCATTATATAATTTTTCATCTATCTCGGTACCTTCTAGGTGGAAAAATTAGAGGAATTGTCTTGTAGGTCTCGTTTTAGTGGCAAGTCCCAGTTTGGCGATTTGGGGTCCAAAACCTTCTAGAGCCATTTTGAGGCATCAAACAACATTTTTTGGGGTCAAAAATTTGTGAGCATAGTTCTCACCCCTCAATATTTTTCTACACATCGATAATTTTCCAACAGTGTGAAAACAACCTCGATCAAATATTGTATGCAGAAGTTATGCCTCCCACAAGTTGATCTACCTTGTTGGCCACCATTGTAATGAGTGGATGCCACATTATCCCCCATTACTCACATATGTAGGGATACCCAAGTGTGGACTTTCAAGAATATTATAGAAGGTCCAAAACCCTAATTAATTGAGGGTTGAGGCATGCAAAAACCCTAACCCTAGACAACTATTAAGCTATGTTAAAAATTGGACAACAATGAGGAGAAAGGGTTCCATTCTTTAGTAATGTAATTGTGCCATAGTTGAATAGAACATATAGGAGTGGGATTTTGAGATAACAATAGAGGAGGTAGGAGATTCTATAACAACCACTCAAGCTATAGTGCCAAAGGCAACTCATAGTTTGTGCCCCCTTTCTTTGTGCTTGCATTTCATAACTAGAGAAAAGATAGAAAAGCATAGGCCTCACCTTCTAGCTGGGTTTTCTCCCATTTTGGGTTTCCCAAGATACATCATGTGTTCATTTGGGTTGATGTTGTGTTCATTTACTTGTTCTTTCTATTCCATATTTAAGTTAATTTCATAAATTTGAGCAATAAGCTAGTGCTAACAAATATGATATCTAAGGAAATAAATGTGCATAATAAAATATTTCAGTATAATACAAGACTTGTTGTGACAAACTTTTCTGGTGGAATATCCACAACAATTTATAGATTATATTGGTATTAGAGCAAGGTTTCTTCGGGGTATTGGTGGGAAGTTTCAAGGTATAATAATTGGATTAAGAAGGAATTCACAGAACCCTAGCCATGGAAGATGAGTCCATTCATAACAACCCTTGGGATGCAGCATAAAAGATATTTGTGAGGATGGAAGAGAAATTCATTGATATTTCTCACAAGATGGCCCTCCTTGTGGAGAATCTAGAAAACAAGTTAAGACCTTTCAAGGATGTTGGTAGTTCTAACTCATAATTTGAATCAAGTGAGAAACTAGAAGAAAGTGAAGACCCATAAAAGGAATCGAAAAAAGAGCCTGAGAAAGAGAAACCAAGTTCCAATGCCATCACTACTTCACAACCTCAATTTAAAATGAAATTGAAATTAAACATCAAACCCTATCAAGGTGAGATTGATACTATTAATTTGAAACATTGATTGCAATAGTTAGAAGTGTAGTTCAGTGTCCATAACATAGATGAATATCATATGAAGATTTTGTTTTCCCGATTGAAAATAGAGGGTCATGTACTAACCTAATGGGAAAGCCACACAAAGATGCTTAGTTTTGGAGGGTGATCCACCAATAACTAAGTGGGAGGATATTAAAACCCTCATCAAGTCCTAGTTCCACCATGCTAGGTATGTAGAGGACCAGTGGGTCCATTGGCATCACTTCAAGAAAAGGAAAGGGAAAAGTGTGCATGAGTACACCACCAAATTTAGGAAGATGGAAATCATGTTGGGTTTCTCTACCAAGAACCCTAACATACTCCTTAAGTATTTGGGGGGTATACATAGTCATTTATGAAAGCAAGTGATGCTCTTCAAACTAAGGGCTATTGATGAGGCATGTGTGAAAGCATAGTACCTGGAGAACATAGGCCATAAGAAAGGGTAGCCAAGTGGTTCTAATTAAAAATACCACCAAGATCCTTCCAAAGAGGGGAAGAAGATATGCAAATGAAAAGGCAAGAAGACAAAATCCACTACACATTAGTACAAATGTCCAAATAGCCATTGCAATATCGATGGTCACACCAAAGACAAGTGTTGGAAGTTACATCTAGAGATGAATCTAAAGAACTGTACAAAAGATGCTAAGAAGAAGAACCTGCTAGGCATGGATTCAAGAAACCAAGTAGAGAGCATCTCATATATGGATGAGAATATTGTCTGCACTTCAATGCATAAGGAGGTGAATCTGAGTAGTTTTCATCATAAGGAAGAGAAGAAGATGTTTAAACTCTTCCATATTAAGATCCAGGTCAGAAAGACCAAGGTGGATTCTCTATTTGATTCCAATTCATAGGCCAACCTCATAGAAGATGATCTAGTCAACAAGCTTGGGTTAGAGGTTCATAATAATATGATCCCATATCCATTGGGATGGGTGAATAAGGATGTAGAGATCAAATTCTCTAAATAATGTAAGATCAATATTTATATAAGTGAAGATTTTATTGATGAAGTGGAGTTAGATGTAGTACCCCTTGACATGTGTGGTGTAGTGTTTGGAATCCCCTACATGTATATGAGGGATGAAATCTTCATGCAGAGAGAAAACTAGTACTACTTGATAAAGGATGGGAAGTCTTACATCATCAATGCACACAAAGGTAAATAAAGATCTCACTTGTAAGTGTCAACCAAGCCAAAAATTTGATAAGTTCTAATAAGAAGTACATATTTATTTTCTTAAGAGAGAGTAAGGCAAGGGAGGAATTAGTAAGAGTAAAGGCATCCTTGGAGGGATGTACCAAAGAGTATAAACAATAATTGGAGGAGTTTTTGCAAGAATACAAAGGAGTGTTCCAATATCCTAAAGGGATTTCACCTAAGAGGGAAGTGGAGCATGAGATACAGTTGTTTCCAGACTCACTATAACCAAATATTTGGTTCTATAGATATTATTTTTTGGAAGAAAACAAAGTGAAGAAACAATTGCAACAACTTCTAGAGAAAGGATTAATTCGACTAAGAACCTCACCTTGTGGATTACCTATCATCATAGTACCCAAGAAGGATGGGACTTGGCGAATGTGTATTGATTATAAGTATTTGAACAAGATCACACTAAATAATCGATACCCTCTGACCAGTATGAATGATTTTTTATACTAGTTGCAGCATGCCAATTACTTCACCAAGTTGGATCTCAAATCGAGATACCACCAAATATGTATTAAATAAGAAGACACTTGGAAGAATGCCTTGAAGACAAGGCAAGGTCTATATGACTGGTTGATCATGCCTTTTGGTTTATGTAATACACTAGCTACATTTATGAAATTGATGAATGATGTATTGCATCCATATTTATATTCATTTGTAATAGTGTATTTGGATGACATATTGGTTTATGGATCTACCTAGGAGGAGCACATCTGACATCACATGGAGGTTTTAGGAAAAAGTATCAATTGTTGGATAACCTTAAGAAATGTGAGTTTGCTTAGAAATCATTGGTGTATTTGGGATATGTAATCAGTGGAGGGAACTCAAGATAGATATTGTGAATATGGAGGCCATCATCAAGTGGCCAACTCCTACTAATGTCACTAAATTTAAGATCTTTGTTGGGGTAGCACAGTACCTGCAAAAATTTATAGCATCATTTTTAGTGATAGATACAACACTCCATGCCATAATAGATAATGATAAGAGTTTCCAATGAGGAAATAATAAGAAGGAATCTTTCGATGAGCTAAAATAGAAGATCATTCAAGAACCAACCCTTGCATTTCCTAATTTGTAGAAGCCTTTCAAAGTGGAGACAAATGCAAGTGGATATGCTATGGGAGACGTATTTATGCATGACAGTAAGATGATATCCTATCATTCTAAGATGTTTCATGGGAGATTCCTAAACTACCCTGCATATGATAAGGAAATCTATGTCAAGGTTCAATATATTCAGAAGTGGAAGCATTATCTAATGGGCAAGGAAACCATTATCCACACTAATCACCAACCACTACAGTATTTTCATGCCTAGAGTAACCTTCAACAAAATAGGCATTACAAGTGGGTGGGTTTTTTGCAACAATTTCATCTATTCATAAAATATAATAAGGGAAACACTAATAAGTTGGTAGACATGCTTTCAAGCCCACCCACAACCAATATTACAGCTTTGTCAATGCTTATGCATGTGGGGACTTTTACGGATGATACATACAAAGGGGCATACATATAACATGGGTACTTTAAAGAGGTGTTTTAGTAGCTACAGGGAAAAAAACATGTATAAGAAGGTGATGAAAAGGTTGACTACCATCGATATATTACTCTACAATCTAAATAAGATTTTTGTTCCTAAAGGTGAAAGATTGTATATTATCAAAGACGCTCACACCTCCAAGGTTGCGGTACATTTTGGTGTTGGAAAGATAGGTGCCAACTTACGAAGGTATGTGTATTGACCTGGAATGCAAGAAGACATAGCTCGATATATTAGAGGATGCATGCTTTGTTTTACCAACAAGCCTAGTACTATAAAACAAGGTTTATACCATTCCTTGTACCCCCTTGACCCTAGGGAACCATTTCCATGTATTTTTTGGGTGGTTTCCAACAACTATGAAGGGACATGACTACCTGTTTGTGGTAGTTTACAAGTTTAGCAAGATGTGCATTCATATTCCTTGTAAAAAGACCATCAAAGGACAAGAAGCAACAAACATGTTCTTTGAACAGGTCTAGGTGCACTTGGGGATACCAAGGAGCATCATCTTAGACAGAGATATACAATTTCTTAGTGTCTATTGGATTACACTTTGGGAGAAAATGGACACCAAGTTGAAGAGATCTATAACATTCTATCCACAGAAAGATGGGAAAACATACGTATTCAATAGGACTTTGGTTCAAATTTTGAGTGGTTACAATTGGAAGCATCCAAATACCTAGGATGAAAATATTATCTACATTCAACACTCTTGTAATAGAGTAGTCCATACTTTTGTCGGTAAGTCCCCTTCACCCTTTGATGTTGTCTATGGACAACAAGGAGGAGTGAGGGAAGATGTCACAGGAGAAGCACTAAAAGCAGATAAATTTGTTGAAAATATTCGACAGATCCATTTGCAATTACAAGAGAGATTGAAGAAATCGTAGAAAAAGCACAAGGCCAAACATTATCAGCACATAACTAAGAAATCATTCAAAGTAGGAGACATAGTTTGGTTACAATTGAACAAGGAAAGACTATAGGGTACTGGTGAGAATATCAAGGCTTTGTGGTATGGTCCTTTTGAAGTATTAGAAAAGGTGGGTGAGTGTAACGTCCCCCAACCCAATTGAGGGACATTATGGTGCAGAATAATTTGAAAAATGAAATTTATGCTAACCAAATTAATTCATATATAGTTAGTTGATTTCAAGTAGCTTATAACTACAAATTAAAACAAATTTAGCTATTTTCTACAACCATAAACTAGATGCATCTACAACATGCCAATAATCAACATGAAATGCAACTAAACAACTCATTACAAAATCATATAAATTACTTCCAAATACATAAAGTGCATGCACAACAATTGAACACATAATTTAACATAACAACAAGATAAAACACTTATATTTTCACAACAGTTGTGCAAACAACTTCTTGGGACGGACGTTACACCCAACCATAGACTGATTGTTCCAAATCTCAACATCCAGTGACCCATGAGCTGAGGCTAGTAATCCAAAAAATAGGGTGGTCTCTCACAGTCCACTCACAACTCATAAAACTCCCAACCCAACTGATATTCTCCTACAACTACCCCGATTTTCCACCAGCTCTCTTCCTCTTGACTTATCCAACCCAAGGAATGCACCATTCGTTTATCAAGGATAATCCAAGGGATGTGCCATCCATTTATCAGGATTAACCCAAGGAATGTTTCATTCATTTATCAAGGTCTCTCTGGCACAGGTAGCTAGGAATATCTTAGTTGGGAACTCAATGGAACTGTTGCTAGGAAGACTATTAGCAAACCAACAACAAACACTTGTTGTTTTAGTGAAACTCACCCATGAGTTCACTCTTCAGGCTTGACAACTTGGCTCTTCATTTTTCCAGCTCTAATTCGCTCCAATTACGCTCTAGCTTTCTCTAGAATTTTCCCTCCATGGTTTCATCAGCTTCAAGCTATGTTTCTTACTCTATACTTGTTTCTCATGCACAAAAACTTCATGTGTAAAAATGTTGTCCCAACCCATATGAATTTCCTCTCTTTGGCTTGCCTTTCTTGACTCACACTATTCCCCAAGCTAATTTTACTCAACTCCCATGTGCCCAATAAATTTTGGATGTGACCACTCACACCCACCCTCTTACATGTATTCAATGATTGTATTTGGAAACGCTCAATAAAAAATGGAAAGGTTCATATACAATTAGCAAATTTAGGAAAATGGGTTAAATTAATATACATGGGTATTACCCCTTGGACCCCTATTGGTCATTATCCTAGACACTCCCCCCTCTTGTGTATTAATTCAATCCTCATTTCTTGTCAATGTCCACTTAGCAGTTGACAACAATTTTTTATTAATAAAACAAGGAAATACAATTCACATATTACATCGCTTTGGCTGTAGCCACACATTATATATACAAAAGCAATAATTAAACTGGGGATTATAGTGGGGATATTACATTCCCCCTCCCATATAATTTTGCATCGTCCTCGATGCACTCTATTCCGATATACATATATGAAAATTTATATCACAATACTTAGAAATACAAATTCTGCAATTTAACAACTCCAGCAGCAACTCTGACCATAATCTCGTGTTCCTCTCAACTCGTTGTCCCAAGGAATGCAACATTTTCTTATCAGGGATAAACCAAGGGATGTACCATCCATTTATCAAGGCTAACCCAAGGAATGGTCCATTCTTTTATCAAGGTCCCCAACGTAGTTGGCTAGGACTTGGAGATGTGGTTCTCGAACTCTAGTTGCTCAAAACAGAGTCTTGCATTTTGTCTTCTTCAAAACTATAAAAACATTTTGGGTATTATACCCACATGTTTTCTTCATGCTCCCATGTAGCATCTTCAGGATTGTAGCAGGTCCACTGAACCTTTACCAACCATGTTTCTTTGTTCCTGAGCACTTTGACTTTATGGTCCAGGATGCATACTAGTTCCACCCAGAAATCCCCTTCGTGCTCCACCTAGATCACATTCCAATCAATTATGTGGTTAGGATCAGACACATATTTATTTAACAATGACACATGAAATACATTATGCACTCTCATGGATGCATGCAAATCTAACATGTATGAAATTGGCCCTATATTTTCTAATATTTCAAAAGGCCCACAATATAATGATGCCAACTTCGGGCAACTTCCTAATCTTATCAAGCTTTTATTTTCTTTTACTTTTAAGAACACATGCTCTCCCACTTTAAAATCTCTAAAAAAATCTGTTCCTATCTGCATAAATGTTATGCCTATCCTAGGCAACCTTTAAATTATGCTTTATCTTTTCCATCTGGTCTTCCATTTCCTTTAACAATTCTGGTCCAACAACTGCTCTGCCTACTATATTATCCCAAATCACTAGTGTGTTACGTTTTCTACCATACAATGCTTCAAACAGACTCATCTTCCATGAGGGTTGATACCCATTATTGTAGGAAAATTCAACTAAATGGATATAATCTTCCCACTTTGATGGTTGATCCATCACATACATTCTAATGATATCCTCAATTATCTTGTTAGTCCTTTTTGTTTGCCCATATGACTATGGATGATATGTTGTACTAAGATTTAAATTTGTCCCAAATCCCTTGAACAAACCCTTCCAAAAATTGGAAGTACTTTGGATCTATGTATGAAACTATTTCTTTAGGTACCCCATGTAGCCTAACAACTTATTTCATGTAGATACCTACAATATTTGTTTTCTTGTGTGTAGTCTTTACTAGAATAAAGTGTGTTGCTTTAGTCAATTTATCCACCACCACCATGATGGAATCATGTCGCTTCATTGTTCTAGGAAGCTTAGTAATAAAATCAATTGTAACTAATACCCACTTCCATTCTTGAATTGGCAATGGATGTAGAAAACTTGTTGGGTGTCTATCTTATGTCTTTACTTTTTGGCATTCTAGACAGTTGGCTATGTAATTAGCCACTTCTTTCTTCATTCTTGGCCAAAAATATTGGCTTCTTACTGCTACAATTGTTTTATGATATCCTGGGTGCCCATCATATGGAACATTATGAGTCTCCTTCAACACTGCATTTTCATCTCCCCAGAATCCGGAACATACACATTTCCCTTGTACATGAGAATTACATCCTATTTTATCTCATAATAATTAAATTTCTACTGAAAATTACCTTGTTGTAATGCTTCTTTTATTTTTAAATAATTTTGATCTGAATTTGTTGTTGCAACAATTTTGTCTTTCAAATCTTTCTTGTACATGGTGATGGTTGTAATATACACTTCATGAGCTCTCCTACTGAGTGCATCGGCCACTTGGTTTTTCTTTCCCTTTATATGCTTAATTTTGAAGTCATATTCATTCAGAAATTCCAGCCATCTAGTTTTCCTAGCATTTAGTGTTGGTTTTCCAAACAAATGCTTCAAACCACAGTGGTTTGTCCTTAGTTTGAATTTCTTACCCATAAGGTAATGTATCCACATTTTAATGCATGTACAATCGTTACTAACTCCAAGTCATGTGTAGCACAATTCCTCTCATGCTCTTTTAATTTTCTGGACTCATATCATACCACATGGTCCCTTTGACGGAGAATTCCATCGAGTCCTTCCTTGCATGCATCGGTGCACACAACATAATATTTTTTTGGATTTGCAATATTCAAGATTGGTGCACTTTTCAATATTCCCTTCAAATGTTGAAAACTCTCTTCACACTTGGAAGTCCATTCAAATTTCACTCCCTTATTTTGCAAAGAAGTGATTCAACTTGCAATCTTTGAGAATCCTTTTATGAATATTTGGAAATAACCAGAAAGACCCATGAATGATCTAACCTCTGTGACATTATTTGGCATTGACCATCATTAAATGGCCTCTATATTCTCAGGATCAACTTCTATTCCTGCTTCTAAAATTATATGCCCCAAGTGGTGAATCTTCTTTTGATAAAAGATGCACTTACTTAGCTTAGCATACAATTTATGCTCTCTTAAAAATTGCAACACCGTTCTTAAATGTTGCTCATGTTCCTCTTATAATTTATAATAGACAAGTATATCATCTAAGAACACAATCACAAACTTTTCCAAGTACTCCCTGAACACTCCATTCACCAAACAAATAAAGATTGTTGGGGAATTTGATAGTCCAAATGGCACTACCATGAATTCATAATTCTCATATCTTGTTTTGAATGTTGTCTTACTAATGTCTTCTTCCTTTATCCTTACTTGATGATAGCATGATCTCAAGTCAATCTTCGAAAATATTCTCGCACCTTTCAGCTGATCAAACAAATCATCAATTCTTGGAAAAGGGTACTTATTATTTATGGTAACCTTATTAAGTTGTCTAAAATCAACAAATTTCCTTAAGGCTCCATCCTTCTTCATCAAAAAAATAACCGAGGCTTCCCAACGTGACACACTTGGGAGTACATACCCCTTCCATTGAAATTACTAAGACAACTGAGAGGGGGGGTGAATCAGTTGTTACTGTGCTTAAACAATTTTAAGTCTATTAAACCATTTTTAATCTTTCATCAAGTGACCATAAATATTATACATCATATGGACAACATAAATAATGAGCATCAATCACACATAAGATATACACAGAAACATATTTTCACGAGGAACCCATAAAGGGAGAAAACCTCTTCTTCTTTGAAATGATAGACAGTCTTTTAAGTTTTGTACATCATCTATGTTTGAGCACCAACTCAAAGTGAGGCTACTACCTCTATTTTACAAGCTCCAACTTGTTGAGAGCACCAACTCTCTGGTTTCTCTAGCACCCACTAGAAGGAATCATCAACTCCCTAAATATTCCATCACCAACTGGATGTATACAAGCACCAACTTGTATACAAAAAACTCTATGTTTTCCCGACCACCACCCTGCCACCCTATTTTCTAGCCACAACTAGATGGAAAATACAACTTCCAATATTCAAGCACCAACTTGAATATCAGAGGACAACAGTCCTCCCTAGCACCACCCTTCCTCCCTAATTATGAATAAATGATTGACAAACAAACAATACATGTATTTCAATTCTTACCCCTTCTTCACTGTTCTGCAATTCTTCTTTGGTTCAAAAATTGTTCTGCAATTATGCTCTGCCTCATGCTATTATGATATTCTGCTCTTGATTTTGTCTGTTTGGTGACTGTTACTCATCTCTGAGTTTTATCTCATGCTCTACATTCTGTCATTTTACCCTTCTTACAGTTCATATCATTGTTTTGGTTAGAACAACCAACCTCACACAGTCGCTGCATCTCTCCTTTTATACACACCAGCCTCATCAGTTACACTTCGAATCTCCTTGGGAAAAGAAGAAAACATCTCAGCAACTGAATCTCCAACTGATCAAGAACCATGATTTGATTATGCTAACTGAAACATAACTGAACAGTTAATCATGAAGATCAACAGTATCCCTTCGATCAGATGCTCAAATAACCAGCACCGTTGGATTAAATCTGTCGGGTCTTGCATTTATCCCATATGCCCACTGGCTGTGACCACAGGCCTAATCAAAATTCATTTTGGATTTCGCATTTCGGAAATCCTGTGTCGAAGGGTCTTGACACTCCAAGTTGCGATCCCCGAAATGGAGCTTAGCTCCACTAGCTCCTCCCTCTCACATGACCACTGGCAGTGAACACAACGTATACAAAAAGGCATTTTCGCATTTTGCATTTCGGTAATCCAAAGATGAAGAGTCTTGACTCTTCATGTTGTGATCTCCGAAAAGGGGATTAGCTCCACTAGCTCCTTCCTCCAGCCTTTGACGATGTGATCTTGTCTATGACCATGGGCCAGTCCTTATCACGATTTCGCATATTGTGAGTTGGAAGGTTATAGGATTTCCTTCATTTGACTTTCCAGTCAGCGAGATGCCAATCGATTTCCATGTGTCCTCTGCATCTAGTGTTCCACAACATACCTTGATCCAAGGGTTCATATCAACCCTCAATCTGACGGCTTAGATCATTTCAGGATATTGCATATCGCAAGTTCCCACACCATGCTTCGTTGACTCCTCTAGTGTGCAAGTCAGCGAAATTCCAATCGCTTGCCACGTGTATTATGACACCAACGGTCAGGATTGTTATCGTGATTTCGCATATCGCGAGTTCGAGGGGTTAGAGAACCTCTTTCCTTTGGATTTCCCAATCTGCGAAACTCCGAAACGAAACCTTTGTCGCGCTCTGACTGTTTTCCATGTATCCTTCTTGGATCAACGGTCCTCCTACTTTTGGGACTTTCTAAGCCCACTTCATCTTGTACTTAAAGATCGTGCTCCTTCTTCTGGATTCGACGATGGTTGGTCTTCGCACTCAGATCTGACACCTGAGATCTGTTCTCCTCTTCTATGCGCTCCTCCAGTTTTAATTCAGATCTGACAGTCATTGGGAATTCGGAATGGGATCCAACGATCACTGTTGCTCCTCCTCCTGAGCTTACACTGTTGATCTTTGCATTCCATCATTGTCGTTGTGTTGTTGATCATGATCTTTGTCATCAATTACAAACATGCATACTCTTCCTTTTTCTGAAAAACATGCCAACAATATCCCCCTTTGGCATTGATGGAAACCCCTTAAAGAACATCCAATTATACCATTGTAGCATCCTTAAAATTACCACACTTTCTCCCCCTTTGACATCAATGTCAAAGAAGAAACATGCTCCCCCTGAGCTGTTGCAGTACATAATTCCCCTGTCAACTATGAGCAGCTTAGAAATAAAACAAATATTCAATAATTACTCCCCTTGACTAGGTGAACAGATTAGATGAAAGAAGTTATAAACCCCAACTTTTGACAAAGATATCCAAAAGGGGTCGCTGCTAACGGTTTAGTAAAGATATCAACTATCTGTTCTGTGGAAGGAATACAATTCAGCTGAACGAATCTGTTTGTAACTTGTTCTCTGAGAAAATGGTATTTTATTGGGATATGCTTAGTCTTGGAATGAAGAACAATATTCTTGGAGACACTAATGGCACTAGTGTTATCACAGTGAATTGTAATCGAATCAGTATAATTTACCTTCAAAACTGTAAGAGTTTGAATCATCCATAAAATCTGAGTGCAACGAGTAGCAGCAACAATGTACTCTGCCTCTGTAGTTGATAAGGAAATAGATCCCTACTTCTTACTAATCCATGCTACCAACGAGTCACCTAGGAAGAATGCACCTTCATTGGTGCTCTTTCTCTCATCCACACAATTTGCCCAATCTACATCTGAATAAGAAGTTAACTGAAAATTTTGATTTATGGGATACCACAGACCATAATTCATTGCTCCCTTCAAGTATTTGAATATCCTTATGATAGCTACCAAATGACTTTGTTTAGGAGAAAACTGATAATGACCTACCATTCCAACAGCTTGCATTATATCAGGACGTGATGTTGTGATGTACATAAGATTGTCTATCATAGAGCGATATGTCTTTTGATCAACATCAGGTGAAATATTATATTTACTAAGGTTGCAACCAACCACCATAGATGAACTAATCAGGAGAGGAATCCTCCATCTGAAATTTCTTCAACATCTCTTTCAAATATTTTTCTTGAGAGATAAATATTCCTACAGAACTCTGATTTACTTGTAAACCTAGAAAGTATGACAGTTCTCCTATCATGGACATCTCAAACTTTGTTTTCATAGAGTTAGCAAACCACTGGACATAGGATTCATTAGTACAGCCAAAAATAATATCATCTACATAAACCAAAACAACTACTAAATTATCACCTTCAGACTTAATGTAGAGATTGTTGTCAACAGTACCTTTCTTGAACCCTTTGTCTTGTAAAAATTTGTCCAGTCTATAATACCAAGCTCATGGTGCTTGTTTCAGTCCATATAAGGCCTTCTTCAGCTTGCAAACATAATCGGTATTATCTGTCAATGAGAATCCTTCAGGTTTCTCCATATATACTTCTTGATCTAGATCTCTATTAAGAAATGTTGACTTAACATCCATCTGATAAACTTTAAAGTTCTTATGACATGAATATGCAAGAAACATTTTGATGGCTTCCAATCTTGCCACTGGTGCAAAATTTTCATCAAAGTCCCGACCTTCAACTTGTGCATACCCTTTACAAACTAATCTGGATTTATTTCTAACAACTTGTCCTTTTCCATTCATTTTGTTCTTGAACGCCCATTTGGAACCTATTACACTCTTATCTTCAGGTCTAGGGACAAGCTCCCAAGTATTTTTCTTCTCAATCTGATCAAGCTCTTCATTCATAGCTCTAATCCAATCATCATGCTGGTTGGCTTCATCAAAATTTTTAGGTTCAGTCATAGATAAAAAGGCAACATGAGATTGTTCTGAGTCTTTAATCATTTTCCTTCTTATCTGAACTCCTTTATTTATATCTCCAATTATCTGATTTTTAAGATGATTCTTTCTAACAATTATGAGAGGTGATTTTGCTTCTTTTTGTTGATTTGTGTCAGTTGGAGTATTTGTATCTTCATCTTATTCAGTTTCTTCTCTTTCTGATCCTTGGACCTATTCATCTTCATTTTCAATTATATCTTGTGCTTGGTTCAACACTGCTTACATTTCCTATCGGGATTTCTTCATCAACTTTTATGTCAATACAATCAACCAATTTATGCAGCCTCTTATTGTAGCATCTGTAACCTTTATTGTTTGTAGCATAACCTAAGAATATACCTTCATCAGCCCTGTCATCATATTTGCCAATATTTTCATCATTATTCTCGATATAACATTTACTCCCAAAGACTTTAAAATGCTTGATTGAAGCAGGTCTTCCAAACCATAATTCATAAGGAGTTGTGTCACTGTGTGGCCTGAGATGATCTTTGTTCAGAATATGAACAATTGTATGTATTGCTTCCACCCAATATGTCTGAGCAATATTTTTTTCATTCATCATTGATCTTGTCATTTGTTGTACTGATCTATTATGCCTCTCAACAACTCCATTTGGTTGTGGAGTCCTTGGGATTGTGTACTCTCTTTTGATATCATGTTTATCATAGAACTCTTTGAAGTTCCATGAGCTAAACTCTCCTCCTCTATCAAACCTTACTGCCTTCAATCTTTTTCCTGTTTGATTCTCAGTCAGAGCCTTAAACACTTTGAATTTTTCAAATGCTTCAGATTTTTCTTTCAGAAAGGAAACCCATGTTAGTCTAGAATAATCATCAATAATCAACATAAAATAGTTTTCTTTTCCTGTACCTTCTTTTCTTGATGGTCCACATAAATCCATATGTACTAACTGGAGAGGTTTTTCTGTTGAAGGAAAGTTTTTAGATTTGAACAATGTCCGAGTAATCTTTCCTATCTGGCATGGTTTACAAACAGAATTATATGGCTTTGATATCTTTGGAAGATTTTTTACTGCCCCACTGTTTTTGAGCTTGATTATATGATCAAAATTTAAGTGTCCAAGTCTCCTATGCCATAGCCAACTTTCATCATACTTGCTTAAGTGGCATTCTTCTTTTTCTTCTTTTTCTTCTTTTATCACATAGACATTGTTTTATGTTCTTATCCCTTTTGCAACTAGTTGTCCTGAATTCATGGATTTTATTCTACAATCTTTAGAAGTAAAAATGACTTCACATCCTCGATCACAGACTTGACTGACACTAAGAAAATTGTGTTTCAGACCTTCTACAAACAACACATCTTGAGCTTTCCCTTTGCCATTACTCAAACTTACCATTCCTTTACCTTTTATTTTTCCTGGTGCATCATTTCCAAAAGTTACATTCCCTGATTTGCTTTCACTTAGAGTTAGAAACTTACTTTTGTCTCCAGTCATATGTTTGAAACATCCACTGTCAATATACCAGAGATTCTTTTGTCTTTGGGCCGATAACACTAGTCTACACTTGTCATCTTCTTTCTTCTTCCAAATCTTGAAATTTTCAGTAGTGGGATTCGAGTCTGGCTTAAAATTCCTTAAGCGACAATCTGCAGCTTTATGTCCATAGTTATGACATATGTAACATTTTGGTTCACTAAATAACAGATCATAACGATTGTTATGCTCATAACTATTTTTATGTTTCACCTGCGTCCTTCCCCCATCCATCACATGATTTATAGTCTGTGGTCGTTTGTTTCTTAGTTGTCTCAATCTTTGTTGTGGCAGCTAATTATTCCTTGAGTATATTGATTTCACATATCTAGATCTTAAATAATAGTTTACAGCTTTGTGACCAAAGTTAAAACAGAAAAAACAATAACCATAGAAAAAACCTTTGTACCTGAAAAAAGGTTGTAGTTGATTTCTTCCATGCTAATGATTTCTGTGATCAGAAGATGTGTTTGTGTTATTTCTTTGATCTACAGATTTGGTTCTGGTACTTTTTCTTTCATTCCTTCTTGGTGGTTGATTTTCTTTCTTTGTTTCTGCAGAGTGGTTGTTGTCAATGATTGTAGATTTGACAAACTTGATGGGTTCTGTATTACTTGGATGATCACTACTTGATCCTTCTTCATAGCCCAAGCCAAATTTCAACTTTGGATTCCTTTGATGATTTAGAATGGAAGTTAATTCTTCTGAGGCTTTAATACTTGACAAATTTTGGTGATACAATGCCTTAAACTTCTCCATTTCTTTTCTGGTTTTTACTATCTTTTCTTCTAAGGCTTCACACCTCGCTTTCTTTTCTGAAAACTGTTGTTTCAATATGTTTTCTATTTTCTTTGCCTCTTCTAACTCCACTTTTAGTAGAGCAAAGTTTTCATCAGGTTTTTCACCATTCATTTTAAACTGCATCAACAATTGTTTTTGTTTTCTCTTCTTACATATGAGTCTGTCAATTTCTTCCAAAGCACTGATTAATTCACCTTCCATATCCACCACAGCTTCTTCATCATCCATTTCACCTCATGTGTGTTCATCATCAAGATCTCCCATAGACATAAAGCATAAAATCATTCACTTTGTCTTCACATGATGAATTGTTATCTATGTCTTCTGAGAAATTGTCATTGTTTGCACACAAACTTTTCTTTTTACTATATTTCTTGAATTTGTACTTCTTTTCATCATCAGAGTTCTGGTCCTTTTTTTAGTGGGGACACTTAGATGAAAAATGACCTATCTTACCACAGTTAAAACATTTGAAGGGAAGTTTGCCTTGATATTTTCCTGATCCTTTCTTTAACCTTCTCACAAATTTTGCCTCAATATCATCTAAATCTGAATCAGTATTCTTGTCTTCTTTAAAAGATGCTTCTCTAGTAATGGATTTATCTTTGTTGATTCTCATTTCATATGCAGATAGAGTTCCTAGGCATTGATCAATGGACAGAGTTTTAAGATCATTTAGTTCTTCTATTGCAGAGACTTTTAGATTAAATTTATCAAGCAAAGATCTTAAAATCTTTTGAACTAAAAATGATTCTTCAATCTTCTCACCAAGACCCTTCATGGCATTCACAAGTTCTTCAACTCTTAAAAAATACTTGCTAACTGTTTCATAGTCATTCATCTTTAGTTGTTCAAACTTCAACCTATATGTTTGAATTTTGTCATCTTTTACTTTCTCATTTCCTTCATAACTGTTAATAAGTTTATCCCACATAGCTTTAACAGTTTCAAGATGCATCACCTTTACAAACTCGGCTTCATCAAGTCCATTCAAGATATCATTCATTCCCTTAGCATTAAAGCTAAACTCTAACTTATCATCCTTGGAAGCTAGCACAACAGGCTTTGTATATCCAGTCTCTACTACATCCCAAACATCAGCACCTAAGGCCATTAAATATGTTCTCATTCTAACCTTCCAGAAGGCAAAATTTGTTCCATCAAAGAGAGGAGGCTTAGTAGTTGAAGTCCCTTCATGACTTGTCATGTTTAAGCTTACTGATCTACCTTTGAATAAAAGGAACTTGCTCTGATACCAATTGTTGAACTTACTAAGACCACTGAGAGGGGGGGGTGAATCAGTTGTTACTATGCTTAAACAATTTTAAGTATATTAAACCATTTTTAATCTTTCATCAAGTGACCATCAATATTATACATCATATGGACGACATAAATAATGAGCATCAATCACACATAAGATATACACAGAGACAGATTTTCACGAGGAAACCCATAAAGGGAGAAAACCTCTTCTTCTTTGAAATGATAGACAGTCTTTTAAGTTTTGTACATCATCTATGTTTGAGCACCAACTCAAAGTGAGGCTACTACCTCTGTTTTAAAAGCTCCAACTTGTTGAGAGCACCAACTCTCTGGTTTCTCTAGCACCCACTAGAAGGAAGCACCAACTCCCTAAATATTCCAGCACCAACTGGATTTATACAAGCACCAACTTGTATACAAAAAACTATGTGTTTTCCCGAGCACCACCCTACCACCCTGTTTTCTAGCCACAACTAGATGGAAGAAACAACTTCCAATATTCAAGAACCAAATTGAATATCAAAGGACCACAGTCCTCCCTAGCACCACCCTTCCTCCCTGATTATGAATAAATGATTGCCAAACAAACAATACAGGTATTTCAATTCTTACCCCTTCTTCACTATTCTGCAATTCTTCTCTAGTTCAAAAACTATTCTGCAGTTCTGTTATGCTTCATGTTATTCTGATATTCTGCTCTTGCTTCATGATATTATGTTATTATGCTCCTGCTTCTGTCTGTTCGACGACTGTTACTCATCTTTGAGTTTTATTTCATGCTCTGCATTCTGTCATTTTACCCTTCTTACAGTTCATCTCATTGTTTCGGTTAGAACAGCCAACCTCACACAGTCGTTGCATCTCTCCTTTTATACACACTAGCCTCATCAGTTACACTTTGAATCTCCTTGGGAAAAGAAGAAAACATCTCAGTAACTGATCTCCAACCGATCAAGAACCATGATTCGATTATGCTAACTGAAACGTAACTGAACAGTTAATCATGAAGATCAACCGTATCCCTTCGATCATATGCTCAAATAACCAGCATCGTTGGATTAAATCCGCAGGGTCTTGTGTTTATCCCATATGCCCACTGGTTGTGACTACAGGCCTAATCAAAATGCGTTTCGTATTTTTCATTTCGGCAATCCTGTGTCAAAGGGTCTCGACACTCCAAGTTGCGATCCCCAAAATGGAGCTTAGCTCTGCTAGCTCCTCCCTCTCACATGACCACTGGAGGTGACCACAACCTATACAAAAAGGCATTTTCACATTTCGCATTTCGGTAATCCAGATATGAAGAGTCTTGACTCTTCATGTTGCGATCTACTAAAAGGGGCTTATCTCCGCTAGCTCCTTCCTCCAACCTTTGATGATGTGACCTTGTCTATGATCATGGGCCAGTCTTTATCGCGATTTCGCATATCGCGAGTTAGAAGATTATAGAATTTCCTTCCTTTGACTTTCCAATCAGCGAGATGTCAATCGCTTGCCATGTGTCATCTGCATCCAACGTTCCACAGAATACCTTGATCCAAGGGTTCAGATCAACCCTCAATACGACGGATCGAATCATTTTGGGATATTGCATATCGCGAGTTCCCACACCATGCTCTGTTGACTCCTTCAGTGTGCAAGTCAACAAAATTCCAATCGCTTGCCATGTTTCCTATGAAACCAACGGTCATTATTGTTATCGCGATTTCACATATCGCAAGTTCGAGGGGTTAGAGAACCTCTTTCCTTTGGATTTCCCGATCTGCGAAACTATGAAACAAAACCTTTGTCACGCTCTGATTGTTTTCCACGTGTCCTTCTTGGATCAACGGTCCTCCTGCTTTCAGGACTTTCTAAGCCCGCTTCATCTTGTACTTAAAGTTCGTGCTCCTTCTTCTGGATCCGACGATGGTCAGTCTTCGCACTCAGATCTGACGCCTGAGATCTGTTCTCCTCTTTTGTGTGCTCCCTAGTCTTAATTCGGATCTGACGGTCATCGAGAATTTTGAATGGGATCCAACGATCACTGTTGCTCCTACTCCTGAGCTTACACTATTTATCTTTCCATTCCATCATTGTCGTTGTGTTGTTGATCGTGATCTTTGCCATCGATGAAAAACATGCATACTCTGCCTTTGTCTGAAAAACATGCCAACACCTTCTTCAAAAGTTCTTCAAATTGCATCGGTAACTCTTTTAGCTCCAGTGTGTCCATTATGTAAGGTGTCTTAGACACTCTGGAAACTCCTGGCACCAAATCAATATAGAAATCGATGTCTCTCTTTGGTGGAAATCCTAGACTTTGTCTAAAAATGTCTTCAAAATCCCTCAAGACCGAATGGTCTTCAATTCTTTCCACTTTTTTTTTGGTTGCCTCCTCCATATGGGCTGCAAACATCTGACATCCCTTCTTGAAGCTCTTCTTCAACTACATAGATGAAATCTCTCTAATAGCTACAACTCTTGGAATGCCTTGAATCTTTCATGGCTGCCCTTCCTCATCAAGACATGTGATTGTCTCGTGGTAACAGTCTAGGAAAACATGATGTTTTTCCAACCAATCCATGCCAATTAGACAGTCATATGAACCCAACGGTATGATGTTTACATATACCTTTTTTCTAAGTCCATTCATGTCTATCGAGCAATCTTTAACGAAATCATTGATTTTCCTCTTGGCCCATGTGGCTAACGGATCTAACCAAGATTTCTTATTCTTACTTCTTTGCAAGTGAAATATTTCAACAATGTTAGAATTTATGTAACTATGACTAGCTTCATAATCAATCAAATTTTTTATCGGTTGGTTATCATTCTTACCTTCCACTTTGATCATGGGGGATTGACATTTTTCCTGCTTGTTGTCAAAGGCTACATAAATCCTTGGCATGCTTCCTCCCATTTCTTCCATTTTTTTAGCCTCCTAAATATTGTGGACAATTCCCATTCTTTTGTCCTTTGTGAGGGAAGTCCCTATATAAGTGATTCCCCTCACATCCCAACATTGAACAGGTCTTTGCCTTGGACTTTTCTCAAATGAATCTGCATTATTTTGCTCATTTTGGGTTTCTTGACCTTGTTGATTCGCTTGGGAGTTATTTATGAAAAAGGTTGGGTTAAAACCTTTCTTCCTTTGATCCTTTTTCCCTTTCATCTGGTCATTCCAAGATTTTTGGAAAACTAGCCTTCCTTTGCTTTGCTCATAACGGTATCTTTCTCTCCTTATGGTTTCCTCCAAAGTTTTGGAACTATTATACTGTATCTTTTCACTATAGAAGGATGTTAAACCACTTAGAAAACTTTGGATTTTAACCTTCTCATCCTTTATGAAGTCAACATACTTCAACAATTCAAAGAACCGCTTCTCATATTCTTCCATTGTCATAGTTCCCAACTTGAGTTTAAAGAACTCCTTCATCTTTATCTCATAGTAATGCTCAAACAAATATTTCTCTTGGAAATATCCTTTGAACTGCCCCCATGATATCCTCTTCTCATCGAGATTATTGGCTTGCATAAGTTGATCCCACCACATGGATGCCTTTCCTTGCAGGTGGTAGGTGGAAATTATAGCTTCTACCCGAGATGGGTAATCATGCAGCTGGAAATATTTCTTCATTTCCAACAGCTAGGACTATGCCTCTTCTCCTTTCCCGTGTTCACCATTTAAAGTAGGTGGCTTTATTTTCCTGATTTCACCTTGCAAGATGTATGCCTCGGGCCTTATTCTTTTCTTCCAAACATGAAACACACTTGGTCTGCTCCTTGGCCCTGAGCTCACATGAGTTCTTCTAGTGGATTTCCTCGGATAATGATTGTGTCTACTCATGCTTCTTGACTGCCTATCATTTCCATGATCATCCCTTTTTCTATGGGATCTAGATGCTGATACTTTTCTAGCACTAGTTGCTTGCTTGGTGTCAGAATCTTTGTTAACTTTCTTATGAAACATATTCAAACTTTGAAGTATCTCTTCCTGATCCTTCATAATATTTTCAGCATCATCCCTGTAGCTTTGCACTTCCCTATGCAGACTTCTCATAGTGATAGAATCTTGCCTATCTCTTCTTCCATTTGACTATATCTTAGCATTCCCCATGCTGACATGCAGACCTTTGATCCCTTCCTCATGGATGTAAGGTCCTTGACCATCTTCCATGACTCCAGTCCTCATATAAGAACTAATTTTTTTTTTGTACCTCTATTTCTGCAAGAAATGTGCATGTAATAGTTATTGTTAGAAATATGCATAGCATAAAACATTTCATCATATAGAATACATGTTATTTATTCATCAATTTATGAAGGACACATTACACCAATTCAAATTTTGATTTTCTTGATGCATTCCTTCCTGAAACAACTTCCCAACAACTATACTTGTGCCTCAATTTGAATTCTAAGTGAAAAAATTACAACTACATTCTACAATTCCACTCTTTTTACTGCTCCAGAAATCTATTTATTAATTTCTAAGAAATTTAATTGACCAAATCAAAATTTTGGGTTGACACGTTTCTTCTACTCCTCGATACCTTTCCAACGACTATTTGTTTTCTCAAACCCAAGCTCCGAGATTAAAGTTATGGTCCAAAGAAGTTTAGGTTGTTTTACTCAATTTACTCATGTATGCTACAAGTGTCTTATTTCTCTTCCTACACATTTTCAGGTACCCATAACCAAAATATGACTTGACAACTAGATTCTATGGGTCATAATATCTCCATCGACTTCTCTGGTGCCCCAAATGGACTTCTGAGTATAGATTTATGCCCTCTCGAATAAATATTGGTGCCAAAATGTTACCCTCATTATTTCCGTTGTAACTTTCTCATACGAGCTTCGTTTCACTAATCGTTTAGCTTATTGGATAGCTCTCTTCGAGTTCTTTTATTTAAGTTGAAGAGACATAGTGTACCTTGGAACACTCTATTCTTGTGGGTTTTTACTTGCATAAAATTTCATTTAGGGCCTCAAATAATGCCCCGCAAGTTAATGACCTTAAAAAACCACAAAAAATTCGTAGAAATTTGACTGATCACTATGTCAACAACCCTTTAAATATCACATGTTGATCTCAAATCATGATGCACAACAACCGTTCATCTCACCTTGTCGGCCATCAACGATTGACATTATCCTTTGGGCGCACACATTGTTTTCCTCCAACTGTCGATGCGACCATTGGCCATCGACGTAACTCCCCGCCACCCAATTTTCAAACAATTCTTAAATTGGTCATCGACAATATTTGTTGGAAAATGAAAAAAAACTCTCCACTAAATCTGTCAATTTTCGACCACCGAGCCATCAGTGATTGGAGATCCCCGATGACTGTCAAACGCTTTCCCAAATCGGTCAATTTGACCATTGGTCATCGACCACTTTTGTTGGTTGACGTGGCATGACACGTGGATGTTGATGTGGCATGACACCGGGATGTTGATGTAATCATACTCTATCCCCCATTGACCATCGTCCAATTCTCTTGGATAACTTGGACACCTCGCCAAACCATCAACACATTGGCCATCGATGATTTATCTTGCTTGATTCGAACATTTCGCCAAAATCAGTCGACCTCCGATCATTGACCCATCAACCATTGACAACTTTTGTTGCTCATTTGGGACATTTCACTGGACCGATCGACGCTCGACCATTGACCCATCGGCCATAGACGAATTCCATCAGTGATTGAAAACACTTTGGTAGATTCAGCAAACCCCCGACCGTCAAACATCGGTGGTCAGAGATGTCTTAGGGTCGAACCAAACTTTTTGTCGTTCTGGTCGATCTATCCATCGACCATCGACGATTTCTCTTAGTTAACTTTAACACTTAGAAAAATTTCAATTTTTCTCTGATTGATCTGGACCTTCGATCTGATACCTTTCAACACCCTCGATTTAATCTCGTTCGTTGATCTCATCAACCTTTCGAATGGTTTAATTCTTAAGAATTTTTAAATTTATCATGATGAATCCCAACGGTCGATCTCGAGGGAAAAATAGATATTGGTTGTCGATCCACCAAACTTTTTGTAACTCTACAGGTGGCCATTAAAACCCGAATTTTGATCATTCCAAGTCGAATTTCGATTTTCAAGTTCCCTGCTCTACTCCATTAACCATCTCAAACTATTTGAAGTCATTAAAACTCAGATTTCACTCATGGAATTGGGGATTTCTCTCTAAAATATTTTCTTTCCCCCCAAATCGGTCACAGACAAAATCTACAACAACAAGCCTGGTGTTTGAACCAGAGCTCTGATACCATAATGTAACATCTCCTAGCCCAACCAAGGGACATTACGGTGCGAAATACTCTGAAAATGAAATTTTTTCTCACTAAATTAATTCATTTACAGATAGTTTATTTTATGTAGCTTACAACTATGAATTAAAACAGATTTAGCTATTGTCCACAACCATAAAATAGATACATCTACAACATGTCAATAATCAACATGAAATGCAGCTAAACAACTCATTACATAAGCATATAAATCACTTCCAAATACACAGAGTGCATGTCCTATGGCATCCATCCCTTCAAGGATGAGGTGGTGTGTGATATTTCCCCTCTTAATGTTTGTGATGTTGTTTTGGGCCAACCATATATGTGAAAATGTTATGTTGTTTATGAGTCTAGACCCCGTAGTGTCATTATTATTTTGGGAGGTCGGATCTACAGGATACCAGAGGTCGTTATGACTACTGCTCCACCAAAACAACACCGCAAGGTAATCTCTCATACAGCAAAATTCATCCTCTTCACAGTCTGTTCAAAGGATGCACAGAAGACCGCTACCACCACTGCAACCTCAACACCTTCTATCCAGCAAAAACAAATTGTCAAAGAGAAAGAAGATATTGTTTCTTCACCTACAATGGTGCCTACACAATGCCCCATCAAAACCAAAGACAACAAGTTGGTGGAGCATATTCAACCCCTCCAGCAACAAGTTTGTGACGGTCTTCCACAAACCAAGCAGCACAACTTCTCCAACAAGGCACGCAACTCACCAAGATTCAGATTCAGAAAATGATTTCCCTTATTCACTGGGCACTCAACGCAATGGATACCATTGCTTCCTAAGGGGAGGGGGGATTGATCCAGGTGGATATTGGTGGCCACCCACCTGTTCCAACCAGCTCCTCTTATCAGTTTTTAGTGCATCATGTTCTTCTATACTTATTTGTAATTGTGGTTTCTACACTTCCTAGGTTGTTTGAAGCCATACACATCTTCCAGGTGGATACTGGTGGCCTCCCACCTAATTCAACTGAATTATTTTGTATTTGTTCATGTCAACACATCTTGTTGTACTTCTAGGTCCATTTTGGGGCCCTAAACAATGTTTTTTTGGCTTGTCGTTGTCAAACTATAGACAAAGTTAGAGTTTGATAGCGTAATTCATATTTCTCGAAAATACCTTTCCAACGGGTTATCACACACCTAAAACAAAGATTGTATGCAAAAGTTATGACCTCGGAAAGTTAATGTACTGACTTACCCAAATGGGGGGCCACATGAATTTTGGTGTTTCATCTCCTAGGGTTAGGTTTTTGGATGTCTAGGGTTTTGGCATTCATGTTTATCATAAAAAGGCCTTCAGAGCCTCATTGTAATCATCTTCTTGTGAATGAGCGTAGTTGTCACATCTCTTCTTAGAGATAAATCTACCACCATTCTAGTGAGTCTTGCACTCTGTATTTTTACAGTCTCTTTACAATTCTTTCATTAATAGAAATCAAGTATTGTTGTATTTCTTTGTTCTGGCAATTTTCATGAGTATTTCATTGTAATATATCTCCTTTCATTTCGTTCTGAACTTAATCTGAATCAGGTCTGGAACCTTATAGAGTCGTTTTGAGGCAACAAATGGCATTGGGGTCAAAACTTTACTAGTATAGCTCCCAACCCCTTAGCATTGTTCTACACATCAATACCTTTCCAACGACGTGAAAATCACCTCAATAAGAGCTTGTTATGCGGAAGTTATACCTCCTGCAAGTTGACCTATCTTTTTTACCACCATGCTAACCCCCATTACTCACATATGTAGGGCTAGCCACATGTGGAATTTCAAGAAGATTTTAGAAGGTCCAAAACCCTAACTATTTGAGGTTTGAGGCATGCAAAAACCCTAATACTAGATTACAATTAGGCTATGGTAAATATCGGTCGGTTGCTAAGAGGAGAAAGGGTTCCATTCTTTTAGCATTATAATTGTTCCATAGTTGAGTATACCATCTAGGAGTGGGATTTTGAGAGCATAACAGACGAGGTAGGATATTTGTTAGCAACGATTCAAGCCATAGCAACGATTAGGGCTATAGTGTCAAAGAAAACTCCATAATGAGTGCCCCCTTTCTTTGTACTTTCATTTCATAATTGAAGAAAAGAGAGCAGAGAATATGCCTCATCTTCTAGCCTGGGTTTTCTCCCAATTTAAGTTTCCCATGATACATCTTGTGTTCATTTGTGTGGATGGTATGTTCATTTAAGTTCTTTCTTTGCCATATTTCAATTATTTTCATAAATTTGAGTAACAAGATAGTGCTAACAAATCTAAGATATAAGGAAATAAAACTGCTTAATAAAATACTTCATTATAATACATGATCTATTATGACAAATTGTTCCAGTGGAATATCCACAACAATTTACAGTTCATGAAGGCATGAGCTCTTGTCTCTCTTAAAAGAGGAAAAAAACACCCTAAACTATTCTTTTGAAACTTCCTCTAAGATATTTCCCTTATGTTTTTCAATAACAAATGAGGAAAGAAGGAAGCTAATTTGACAATTTCTGCTATATTCACCTGACCAAGTGTCGTATAAATCTTTTGAAAGTGTTTGACCCAATTCTAACTATCTCTCCATGACTTTTGGTCAAAAACCTTTCTTCATCCTTCATTTCCCAAATTGTTTTCATTATTTTCTTGTGATTAACCAATGATAAAATAATTTGGTGTTTTCGTCATCATTATCAAGCCAAATTTCCCTCATCTTTAATCTCCACTCAGCTTCCCACTTTGCCCACACTTTATTTCCCTCATCTTTAATCTCCACTCAACTTCCCACTTTGCCCGCACTTTACTTCCCTCCTCTTTAATCTCCACTCAACTTCCCACTTTGCCCATCACTATGTCGATTTGAGATTGTGATGTCGATTTTTCAAGTTTGTTGAAATTAGAACATGTTTGGGATTGTGATGTCGATTTTTCAAGTTTGTTGAAATTAGAACATGTTTGAGATTGTGATGTCAATTTTTCAAGTTTTTTGAAATTAGAACATGTTGATGATTTAACACATGGTATCATACAAAGTTTATATTGCAATTGTGGTAATAGAATTGAAGGTTAGATTTAAGATGATCAAAACCAAAAGTTTTTAATTTGACAATTAGTTTTAGAGGTGAAGTATCAAAGTTGGTGTTAGCAGTGAAAGATTGATTGTCCCAATGGATATTTATTAAGATGGAAAGTCAAGATTTAGTGGAAGTTATTCATTAGTTATCGAAGACAATCTACATAGATATCATTGAGAAGTTTGATGGTGAAGGGTAGTTTGATTTGAATATTTGTTAAGATGGAAAGTCATGCTCTAGTGGAAGTTATTCATTAGTTATCAAAGGAAATCTACATATATATCACTGAGAAGTTCGATGATGAAGGGTAGTTTGATTTGCAGCTTAGTTTTATAGGTGAAGTATTAAAGTTGGTGTTAGTAGTCAAATATTTGAATGATGGATATTTGTTAAGATGGAAAGTCATACTATAGTGGAAATTATTCATTAGTTATCAAATGCAATCTACATAGATATCAATGAGAAGTTTGATGGTGAAGAGTTTAATCTTATGATGAGTTAATTTCAATTTTAAAGAAATTTTAAATTGTTGGATAAGTTATCAAATTGGGATATTAATGTGAAGATTGGAAAAAGTTGGGAAAAAAAAAATAATTACTATCTTAATAAGTTTAAGGGTGTTCTCATGAAATTTATGGACTCAAAAGAGGTAATCGAGTTTTATGAAATCCACTTTTTTTATGAAAGAAACATAAATTGTACACATTATAAAATAATACAGTCACATGATGTTTAGATATGCTTAACACCGCCAAGTCTACCATGCACTTTGATACTAGACACTATTTTAGAGGAAATACAAAACATGTATACATTACAAAATATGCATGCAATATATAACACACATGTTTCATAATGCATGCACATTTCTATTGTTTAAAAGAACTATGTATCCTAGATGCACCCTCATTCTCACAACCTTATACATGTTTTGGACAAATATGAGTGAGTTTTGGAGACCACACTTCACCAGTGTAGTTCTATAGAAAGATTGAAAGGGTCACAATTAAGTAGTAGTTTTTACACTTGTTTCGAGATACGAATTCATAATTCTCCTTGTTCTTCATAGTCTTTATTAATAAAGACTTATTTGCATAGAGATTGACTTATTTTCTTGATAATTTCATTATAGTGATTGTAATGGATAATTTGCAAAACCACCCTTGAACATAAACCCAAAAATTTCAAATCTAAATCCTCAAATTCCAAACACGAATATCCAAATGTAAACTTGGAAATGCCAAATGCACAAGTAAATGTTCCACCACCTCTAAATTCAAATGTAGATATCCTATTGGAGATTGCAAACTTGATATGATAGAGTAATGCATTTAGAATTGAGGAAGCATTGCATTGTCCACTCATTGTAACTCTCAGTGCAACTATTCACTCTATTATCTAGGTTGAAGGGTTAATTTGTGGCATGGCATCTTATAGGGAGTATATGCATCATAGATACAAATATGGTTTCATTTTGAGGTCATTCAAGCTTTAAAAATCACTAAAAAGAAAATCTTTAGAGTTTTCATAAACACTAAAACTAGCCAACATCATAAA
>ML801561.1:242962-255054 GCA_009831015.1 Picea engelmannii | reverse complement strand
TACTTGCGTTTCAATGACACATAATATGTTAAAATATGAGGACAAGAAAATTCAATCCACGTTAAACCATGCAGCATCTTGGAAACTTCGAGCATGAACACTATCTCTGTCATGGAAGGCATGCCAAGAGAATCATCGGTTGTGCACAGAAAATCCACCTTCACTACGAACAAAAATTGTTCACACTTATTTTGGATCGAGTGAGTGGCCCAATCTATTCCTCTAATTATTTTATTGTGATTTTGAATAATTCAATGGCATATAGTTGTCTTTCATGGATATTATTGAGAAGAGAATGAATATAATTTACAATTTGGGTAGAAAATCAAAGAAGCAATGATGACTATGATCATCTTACTTAACCAAGAAATGTATCTCCCTATACCAAGAGTTGACAAAGGAATCTTTAACAAATCAATTGTTCAAATCTAGATATTTTGATATAGAATCAATCAACATTCAACATCTTGGTTTAGGGGATAGGTTTTTAGAATCTTCACAAGCCCATCTTATTTTTCCAATGCCTCTTGTTCCCCTACCCCTATATAAACCCCTATATAAAGGGTGAAATCCCTTCTCTTCAACCCTAAACTCGTAGAGTTTGACACTTACTTGGGTCCTCTAGTTTAACTCACTTAGCCTTATTAAGGTGGGATCCATAGAAACCCATCAAAGCGAGACTAAGTAGGAAAATGAATCCAAAGACCCTTTGTAGGGTATCTTGATGGGCACCCCAGGACCGTGGGAACTAATCACTGTCAGTAAGGACATTTTTATTGGGAGGATACATCACTCATCTTTCTAGGATACACTGACTTGAAAATAGCAAGTCTTGTGTACCCTTTATCTTGTCTTTTTCATCTACGCTAACTTAAAAAGTAGAAGTCTTGTGTACCCTTTATCTTGTCTTTTTCATCTACGCGAACTTAAAAAGTAGGTGCAGCGCCTGCCTACAAGGCCAATAGGTGACAAATCTCTTACTGTTAAGGTCCAACGACAAAAGAAACAAAGTTTTAGTCTCAATTCCACAAAATTTAAGGTGGTCAATGCCCTCACTAAAATTGTTTCTCTAAATGTTCTGCAAAAACTTTGAATTAGAAGCGCAAATTATATGCGAGCAAGACTATAAACCAAAAGAAATCATTTGCGAACAAGACTATAAACCAAAAGAAACCATATCATTGACTAAGTAGAAGTAGCATCTATGGCTTCAACATTACAAAAACAATGACAACATATGCAAAGAAATTGATGCAGGACCCAAGTATATACATAAAATACTTACTCCTCTCACAAATATATTTTACAAAGATGAAAATGTATAATATTTAACTAATTCTTGTGTCAATATATTTCATAGATGATGAAAATTCATTGAATTTCAATCGAATGTTTGTGAGTACTATGATGGTCTCAATGTATATCGAGTGCCTTAAATTTATGAATATAAGTGTGTTTATTTTCGCCATTATATTTCCAAGATGATCAAATAAAATTGTTTTAGATATCATTTTTATAGTTTTGTACGTTGTATAAGAAAATAACAAATAAAATTATACCAACTTTGTTTTTTATATGAGTAATTTTACTTGGTCTCTAAAGTTGTAGATAACCATTCATCAGTACATAGTTTAATGAAAGCTATCAAATAGTGTAATGATTAAAAAAATTAAGGAAACCTATCAAATAGTGTGATGATTAAAAATAATAATAATAACTATCTAATCATCTTCATATAAAAAAAACTCTAACTATCTTTGATCTCTAACCCATATTACTCTATCCAAAAGGAAATAAATATTAGAGCTAAAAGAATTAGGTTAAATGGAACAAAAACATATTAGCACATAAAAAATTAAGTAGAATTTTTGAGCTTAGGTTTATTTGATTTCTTGTCATATAGCATATTGAATAATATTCATTGATTTCTTTCTCTCTTGGAACAACAAAGCCATGCATATTGAATTCATTGATTTTTTTTTTCATGGAACAACAAAGGCATTCATGATACTAGGGAAAGAGTTTCCTTTAACACCATCATAGAAGTTGTGGAGAACGGTAATGGATAATGACCACCATGAAAAATGTGTAATGCTCCATTTTGATTTAGGAAACTAAATTATATTATAATTTAATTGTATTTCCTTACTTATTTTCTATGAAACACTCTTAGAACATTAGCAGTTTAGTATAAGGACATGTGAATTTATGCATATTTGAATACTATGAATAATTAAAGTTATGTTATTGATAATAGGTGTTTTTTGATTTACTTGTAGTATGAAAGTTTTAATTAAAGGATTTTGGTACATGGATACCATATTTAATGATATATTTTAAATGCAATTAGTACCATGTGTAGAATGAAATAGTTGATTTACATAATTCATTGATGAGTAACATGACAATCATATGCCAATACACTCTTAGAACATTAGCAGTTTAGTATAAGGACATGTGAATTTATGCATATTTGAATACTATGAATAATTAAAGTTATGTTATTGATAATAGGTGTTTTTTGATTTACTTGTAGTATGAAAGTTTTAATTAAAGGATTTTGGTACATGGATACCATATTTAATGATATATTTTAAATGCAATTAGTACCATGTGTAGAATGAAATAGTTGATTTACATAATTCATTGATGAGTAACATGACAATCATATGCCAATAGTTTATGGTTCTGCATAATCTTGCATTTTAAACTAACCCACAAATTGAATGGGCTACGTGATAGTCAAATAAGTGTGATATTAAGTAGTTGATGTCATGGAAATCCAATGAGAAATAGTATGATAAGAAGCATCATTATGTTATTGTATATTGGTTCAAATGCATTGCTATGATATTTGAGCAAGTGCGAGTTTTCAATTTATATGATTATTGAAATTGGATATCTGGTGAAAAAGCTCTCAAAACACAGTGCCATAGTATGGTCCATGATAGGGTGTTGACCCTAGTTCTATCAAGAGGGGTGGAGGCATTGCCCACCATTTATCCTCTGAAACATGGATTCATAGGAGAATTGTGTTGAGTCATGCTCCCCTAGACATGTGATGGCGGATGTTAGTTTCATGTTGGGGAAGCTTGGTCAAGATAGTTAACACTTTTGCTTACAAGTTATATCTGGAGTTAAGTCAATATAATTGACACTCCATTATAGTCTAGCAAACAAAGATAGGATTTGGAAGATGGAAGTAGGTTAGGGAGGAAGGGTGTTGTGGTGTAGTGAGAGTGTTGTTGGGATTTAGTCATGTAACCATAGTTATTAACTTGGTCCTTTTTCTCTTTTTATTAAATGTTTAGCTTAGTTATGGTAATATAGGTGAATGTTTCATTCATTTACAACTATTGGGACTTGTGAATTACTCTTCATATGTTACTATTAATGATTGATTAATTCATATTGAGGTTATTTCATTATTGTCTCGTTGTGAGCATATACAAGTTGTGCATTAGATGTGATGATTGTTGTCATTAGTACATGCATGAGCTATGTATGTGTCATTTATGCATACATACAATGCACGTATATACTAATATTATTACAATGTATTAAAATGTATATAATTATTGTTTTTCATGGGTGTATAATGTCTTAGTATATTTGATTCATTTGTGAGTTAATGTTATTTATTAAATTAATTGATTTAATTAGATTTGGTGTTATTATTAAATTAATTAATGTATTTATATTTAAAATTATTATAAAATTAGTTGGTTTATTCAGATTTAANATATATATATATATATATATATATATATATATATGGAAGTCTATGTGTTGAATTGATTTAATTAAGTTTATTGTGAGTTAAAATGATACTTATTAAGTTTGAATAGCATGTCAAAAGATGTTAGGGAGGTATAGCTTTGATGATGAAGTTGATATTTATGATGGGAAGGCGATGGAAGAAAGAATAAGGAGGGGAATTTTAGAGAGGTTAGTTGTGCCTAGTGTTAGAGGAAGATATTATGGTTTTGGGAAGGAGAACAGAACAAATTGGGAATACTATGTGAGAAGGGATGTTTTACTGAGATTGTGATATTTGACTGAGATTCTTGGACACGTTGTTGGGTTGTGGTTCTCGTAGTTTGGGCATGGAGGTCTAGGAAACCCCCCAAGGTTTCCTAGAGCTAGGGAGTCGTCAAGGTTATTCCTAGATGGCTAGGAGGATAAACATACAGTTTCAGGCATTTGAAAATGGATAAGAGACAACTTAGTGAGATCAAGGGACATAAGCAAACATTCAGAGAGATATTTTAATATCCTAATCCCTAATTTAGTTATGGATAAATTGTTACTTTATGTTGTTAATTTACAAGGTTGGAAAATTGAAATTTATGTTGGAAATAGAAATCTGCTATGATCCTACTATGAAATAAGAATTTACTGATCCTAAATGGTGGATTTACTSATCAAAATAGATCACATCTCATGAAGGGACATTGACACAAATTTATTTCACTAACCGCATAGAACATAATAGAATTGGAAAATGAATTAAATGCGACAATATTCCCAAGAATATTGTAGCCACTTGGGCAATAAGACTTCAAACTTGAGGTCCAATAAGTAAGAAAATTAGTTTTTTTTGTTTTTTTTTCAAGATTGCCTATGTTAAACATTTGGAATCAAAAGAATTTTAAAATCAAAGACTCAACTAATAGCAAGTCAATGAGGAACTCATTGCTATAGTTCCTAGCCTTCAATAGGGACTAATAAGATAAGGAAACTTTTTCAATGGTGAAGATACTAGATGGATGGAAAAACACATATCCATGATCATCTAACACATTTGAATGGTTGTAGATATTCTAACCATCGCATCTAAACATGTACTTCTATAAGGGGAGCATGCCTTATGATGTAATAAGCATTTTATTATATCGATGAAAAAAATTATATAGAAAACCATTTTTCAAAATTACAATAATGAAAAATAATTTTCTTTGAGATGAAATCAACCTTAAACAACTTCAACAATTAATATACATCTGTGTACAAACCTTAAACAACTTCAACAATTAATATACACCTGTGTACAAACCTTAAACAACTTCAACAATTAATATACACATGTGTACATTGCTGCAATATGTAAGTCTACCATAGGATCTGAAACACATCACTTCACATAGAATAATATATATTTTCACGTATCATGTTGTGATGTATATTTCATGTGACGTACATTGAAAAATGCATAAGCCTTACTAAAAATTGTACCCTAATGTGAATCAGAACCTAACAACATAAAAAGTCTATTTAAGGCATTAATGCTTGAGCTCTCTACAAACTGGTAGTGTTTGTAAGAGCTCATGCTTGTTTTTTCATTTTTTTATCTCATTGATAATTGCATGAAGTTTACATTGTTTGTACACACCACCTTGCCTAGTAGAGCGCAAAAGTTATAAAAAATGATGCAATTTCTTGACTCACTCATCTATTTAAGAGCTCAAATTCATAAAGAATATTGAATCTTCAATTATCGGGGCATTTGGGAGGACCACAACATTTATAAATCTATACAAAATTGTTATCATTGGGCATATGTATATTATTATTGTAGGAAGTCGAACATGAGCAATACTATAGCCATGAACAATGGAAAAATCTATAATGGGTTATTCAATAGTGATGAAGAGGAATTACAAGACTAGGTTGAGGATTGGAAGTGCACATTCTCATTTTTCTACTTTTTAGTTTCCAAAAACGTGGTTTTTCCTGGAAAACATAATTTCCCATGAAGGCCTCCATTCCACTCTTTCCTTCACCAAATTCGTAACTAGGATTCCCACAAAATCATCGAATCTCTCATGCCCCTTTAGAAGCTCTTCCTCATGGAAAAGGGTTTCTTCCATACCTCCATTTTGAAAAGTGCAAAGGATGAAAGTAGGTACAAGACGAGATACAACTTGATGGTTGTTGACAAGGGTGTCCAAGAGTTTTGTGAAAGAGAAGGAACAATTGATGGTGCTACTGTTGTAAATGCAAAATGCCGAGAGGACTCTGGCACCATTTCAATGAGTTCATGCTCAATGAGGGATTTCCCTTCTATTGGTTGCAAGACTTTGAGATCAAGCTCCAAATCCATGATTTCAAACTCTCGCAAACCACCTTCAGTTTTTCTCCATTAATACTTGGCACCCTGTCACCTTTCAAGTAGTTGGAAACATTAATTACACTAGCGCATAAATAAAAACAACAAATTTAAAGGAGACAAGAGGATTTTTAACACAAGTTACGATTAAACATTTTTATATGAAAGAAAAGGGAAAAATAAATCGTCAACCTTAGATTTATTTCATGTCTTGCATGTAGTAAACTTCAGGAAAACCAAAATTAGGATTTTTAGCGGGATTCTCAAAGATGAATCATTTATGTCATCAAATTGCTACAATTATTTCACAAAACTTTTTCCTTTAAATGCATTTTTCTTTGAGGACGTCAAGGAAAACATTCTTCACTCAAAATTTGTAAAAAATTATCAAACGAGGTTTTCATCATTTCAAGGTATGGATTCTAAGAAAAATATTTTAGCTTCCCAACAACCTTACAAATACTTTATATTTTCAAAACCCAAATGTCCAACAAAACTGTTGAAGTAATTCGAAATTTATCTTTTTCAAGATGGAGTGATAATTTAGAGGATATTTGTGGCTAGGAATGTGGATTGGCATATGGTATAGTCCCAAAAATGTTTCATTTCCTTGAATTTGTGCATAAGTGTGATCAAAATTATGACCCAATTCAAAAAGATTGTAATATCCAAAAATAATCCGTACATCGTATTCCATGTTTCATAATTTTTTATATTTAAAATATTTCTATTATCTAATAATTAAGAGAGGTTAGATGAGGATGAACTAGGAACTTATTTTAACTCGGTACCATTAAAAAAAGCACAACTTTTTATTGAAATTATTACCAATAGGTGTAAATTTTCTAGAGATAAAGTTTCCATTAAGTTCTTATTTGTTCAATGATTTGTTTTATTTTGGGTTATGACAGTGACATTTCAGTAGATGAAATTATTTTAGGGTTCATCTTTAAGATTAATCGATCAACTAAGTGTGATTTTGACAAGTTTTTATCTGACAACATCCATAAATAGTTGGTTCATTTGAAATCATGGAAATATTTAATGTATCTTATGTTATATCATCAGTCAACCTATTTTCATCAATTGGCATTGATACAATGGATTAACAGAAAAAGTTAAAGTGAAGTTTTTAATGGACTCAGGTAGTAAAGGATTATGGCCAAAGGGGTGGTTTTAAAACATTTGTAGATAAATTGATGGCCATAGCTTATACCCTAATACACAATGAGTATCCTTCAAGGATGTTTCCTAAATGCATAAGCTTTATTCAGTTAATTTAATAACTGAAATATGGAACCATAATTGAAATATGGAGACTGGTACATTTTTTTTTAGGATTATTCAATTTTAAGAGTTTATGGCTTAGAGTTGAAACCTTACAAAATTCCACTTTTTCTCACTCCTGGTATTTTTTCCTTAGATTATATTAGACAAAGGTTAAACTCATATCATATTCACTTTAATTCAAAAAATCAAAAGCTTCTTTTATGTTGCTAGCTGAGGTTTTCTCTTTTATAGTTAAAACTAGAGAAACATTTAACATAGTTGAAAACATGTTGAAAGATTTTGATTTTGAAGAAGATAAATTTTAGCATTATGATCCATGCCATTTGATTTCTAACATGATATTTGTAGTTTTTTATCCACCATATATTCATCATGAAATTGTAGTAACAAAAAGACTAACAACCAGAGAGTCATGGGTAGAAGTTTATCAAATATTGTGAGGACAAGGTCAACTATCAACATAAAACAAGAATATGAAAGAAGAAACAGCTAAAGGAAGTTTTGCATCCACTTCAGTTATCACAATTGAATATAATCAACCAAATAAGGGAATGGAATTTGTAATGGACACTCCAAAGTGTTGGTTATGTGTTATATTATATGCATGTGTGTGGGGGGTGTGTTAGATTTGACAATCCCACCACCTAACGATGTACGTGTATGTTGGGAGCTACCCAAGGGGGTGTCAAGCTTGGCCCCCACTACTTAGGCAAATCCTTCAGCTCTGAGGCAACGCCCTAAATAAAATTTAAATAGTTTTTTCCAAATTTGAGATATAGGGTCCCTTTTCTTCCTCCAAAGATTTCAAAAACTCCCAAACAGTGCCTGAGAATAGTGGTTTTTTCCTTGTTTTGGCATCCCCACTCAAAACCCTTTTGATTTTAGCTAAAATCCCAATTGGGTATCTTCATGCCTAGTTTTTTGTGCATTATGTAAAAAATTCATCTTTATCTTGGTCTCAATTACTAAGCACAACCCAAATCTTCAAAACTCACTATTTTACGTTTTTCAAAAAATTGAAGCAAAATTAGCCAATGGTCCTCACTAACATTTTTGTATCCTTCACCACTGCTCACATACCCCTTAAATTTAATCTAATTCTAATTTTTATTCTCCTATTATGGCCAAAACAAGTTTGGTTTTTTTTATAAACACTGTCATTTTGTTGGCGTGACCATCTAGATGACATGGCTACTGATGTCCACCTGTCGTCCTTTGATTCGGACATGTCATCATCCTCCTTTCCCTTCATCGATAATCACTAAAAACTCTTCATCAACGGTCGAAAAAAAAGGTCTAAAGTTTACTTTTTCGGCAACCCCCAAGAATGTCTATCGGTGATCAGTGAAAAGGTATAAAGTTACTTTTCTCGAAACCTCTAAAAAACTCCATCAACAGTCAATGAAAAGGTATGAAGTTTAATTTTTTGGTATCCTTTGAAAAGCTCCATTGATGATCAGTGAAAAGGTATAATGTTTAATTTTTCAATGACCCCTGAAAAGGTTTATCAGTGATTGGTGAAAAGGTATAAAGTTTACTTTTTTGGCATACAAAAAAAAGGTCTATTGGTGATCAGCAAAAAGGTATAATTCTGCTTTTTCGAGGACCCTTGAAAAGTTTTATTGATGATCAATGAAAAGGTATAAAGTCTAGTTTTTCAGCAACCCCTAAGAAGGCCTATCGATAATCAGGGAAAAGGTATAAAGTTTACATTTTTGGCAACCCCTGAAAAGGTCTATCGACAATCAACAAGAAGGTATAAAGTCTACTTTTTTGGTGACCCCCGAAAAGGTCTGTCGACAATTGACAAAAAGATATAAATTTTAATTTTTCGGCAACCCGTGAAATTTTTTATTGACGATTAGGGAAAAGGTACAAAGTCTACTTTTTTGACAACCCATGAAAAGGTTTATCGATGATTGGTGAAAAGGTATAAATTTTACTTTTTTGATGACACTCGAAAAGGTCTATCAACAACCTCAAATTATCTTCATATTGGTGAACTTGTTTTACTTAGAATTTCTTGTCCAAATCCACAATGGTTTTGGACCATTAATCTCAGGATCAATGTAATCTCAACCATCGATCCACTAGACTTCACTGAACTCCAAATTTATTGTTTGGCGATCAAAAATTTTCTTGAACTATGTTTTGATACACCATTTCTCTCTGCAACAAGCCACTCCTTATCTAGGGCTATGATTCCACATGGACGAAGAGGCTCCTACGAGTGTCTATCATCCACTATAACAACTCAATACCCACTAAAACATAGTGACATGACTCCTACAACAATTCCAACTTCCCAAATCTCTTCCCCATCGGTATACACAACCCAAGGGACGAGATTTCCTTCCCTACAATATCACAGTCCCTCAAACAATTTCCATCCCTTTTAGGGCTCCAGCACAGACCGACCAGAAATCTCTTTACTAGGGGATCCAAGAAATCCAATTGAAGCAGGAGTGCTCACATAGCATTTACAAGTGCTTGTTGGTAATTTCCTCAATAGGAATCACTCCTGGGAATACCATCCTCATTCTCAACAAAATTACCATCTCCATCAAGCTATCTTCCATACCCACTATGGCTAGCCCTTCTATTCCCAACGCTCAACTCTATTTTTCCTCACTTCCCTCTAACTATAAAAATGGATCTCTTCCTACTTGAAATTCCTCTTCTCCCATGCTCTCCTAACTCTTAATCTTCCCCCAAAGATTATTACAATAAACCCATGTTGTCGTAATTGAGTGGGATGACTTCCTTACCCAACATATTACTTGAATTCAATCATTTGAGTATTTAATAATTCAAAGGGATGAATGGCTAAATGAAAATTGATTAATGAACCTAGCTTGAGACTCAATCCATATGAAAACTCCTTAAAACTCTCATTAATCCCCCTCTCTTTTGGAATCATATGGATCCCCCCATTACTATGGTTCTTACCCATCTACAATCGATAGTGTATTACATTTTATTATTTTTCAATGTACAATGTTTACATATTGCATTGCTTGGTCCATGACCATTCATAATACTTACAAATATACAATGTTACATCAAGGATAAAAATTGGGGTGTTACAACCCATCTAAGAGGATAATTAGGTATGAATAGGTCCCAAGGCAACCACATAAGAGATACTTCAGTTATATTTGGTTAATGATCAAGATTTCATTCTAATTTCAATGTATAGTTTACCATGTAGCGATATATATGCTCATTTCATGCTCCATGACAAAAGGATAAGGTCTTAGACAAAAAAAATTGTGTATGGGGTTGATGAGCAATGTATGGGGCTCAAGATCACCACACAAGTCTCATATAAGGAATATTTTTCCTATAATCAAGATATGGTGGAAATTTCATGATTTGTAACATCACAAATGGTTTTTAGATCCCAGGTATCATTTGAGGTCAAAGACCAAGGTATAAATCCTTACAATTTCATATAAGGATCTTGGTCCATGCATGATGCCTTAGACCACCTAAGAACTATTACATACGAAATATTTATCCTAAGAGTGAGATATGGTCACCATTTTGAGTATTAAAATGCCAGATATGGCCCTTAGGGCCTATTCCATGGTCCAAGGCCAAAATCCAAGGTTGTGTACCATGGAATTTTCCTTTGGGGCTCATTGGCTATGTGTAGAGACCCATGCCATCATACATGCCCTCAATAGGGAATATTTATCTTAGGAGTGGGATATGGTTTCCATTTAGAGGTTTTGCACATAAATGATGGTTCACATGGACCAAGCTATGTTGTAGCACCAAAATCTAAGGTATTGGACCATAATATTTATTGTTAGGGATCATAACCCAAACATGGGGCCTCAATCCACCATAGATTCCATGGATAGGGAATATTCGATATATGAGTGCAAATGTGGACATTTTAATGTTTAGTTCACCATGGATTGTTCACATGGAATAATTGATGGTTAAGGGTCAAAAGACAAATTATTATGCCATAACTTTTTTGTGGAGTTGATAGGTCATGTGTAGGGCCCCAAACTATCACAAAGGCCCTACATATGCAATATTTTTCCTACAAGTGAGATATGGTGGAAATTTCAAGATTTTCAATGTCATGGATAGTTTTGAAGGCCTAAGCCATGGTTATAGGTTAAAAATTGATCTATAAGTCTTGTCAATTAAATCTAGTGATCATGGGCCATGTGTGATGACTTGTACCATAAAACAACCATTGCATAGGGAATATTTAGCCTATGAGTGAGATATGATCACTTTTTCAAGGATTAGCACACGTATATGGATGGTCCTTAGGACCTATGCTATGGTATAAATCTAAACAATACAATGGAAACATCACTTAACAAATGTTTTTAAGATTACAAGATTGGAAAAAATTATCAAAAAGTCCTCCGCAAAATCCTCCATTATTGATAGCAGAGGCTTTTGCTAATGTTTACTGTAACTAAAAATTTTGGGTGGTCGAAGGTCCTAAAAAAGGTTTTTTTACATGCATTTAAAAAATTAAGGCACGTTGATATGCACATATTTACTATGCATCATTGTCCGTTATATACTTTCAAAGCATTAGTGTGTATTATATACTTTCAAAGCACCTAAGTGTATTAAATATTTTCATAGCATTGTGCATGTTATACTTTGTAAAGCATTGGTGTGTATGATATATGATTGAGCACCAGTGCATATATAT
>ML801561.1:209439-233655 GCA_009831015.1 Picea engelmannii | reverse complement strand
TGTCCTTCCTTTCATGTCCTTAGACTCTCATGTTTCTAGGAGAAGAAGAGGCTTATCACCTGAAATTAATCCTACTACTGAAATAGGAAGAAGGAACGTTGTGTTATCAACCCAAAAAAGTGCTCTAAGGAGAACCTTGTATGATTCATCCAGTTCATCTTTCTCTCCCTCATCTATTGTCCACAAGATGGCATCTAGTGGTGGATCTAGTGGCACTGGAAGTGCTTCCTCCTCTCATTCTTCAGCTTCTTCAGTGATTGGTAGCCTATAAAGCCACCATATCCATGTCTAATCTACCACAAATCCAACCAAAGTCATTAAAAAGTATGGGATTTTTCAGTTTGAAGAAGATGCCACAACCACACCATGGCATGTTTCCTCTCCTCTTAAACTAGCACCTGCTACTCGTTCACTTCCTAAATTCAAAGAGCATCTCCCTAGATTTTCGGAGAATAACACTGTCACTACAAATGAACACATGGTGGAATTTTATAATGCTTGTCACAACATAGGAGCCAATGACAACGAAAATTGCATGCACTTATTCGTCAATTCCTTAGAAGGAAAGGCGACGACATATTTCTTTGACCTTCCTCCTAAGATTATGTCTACTTGGGAGGAGTTGGTTTATTGGTTCAAGTCCACCTATGGGAAATTTAAAATCCCGGCTAAGCAGTTACAGGAGTACAATAACATCGCCTATAAGAATGGTGAGACTATCAAGTCCTTCAACTTGCGTTTCACTAATTTATACAATCAAATCCAAGAACTCATTCGACCTCAGAACCAAGCCGCTTTCATGCATTACTAAAATGCATTACCTTCCCCATATCGTCATAGGCTTGAGGAAAAATCCATTGATAACCTCGGTTCCGCTCATCATACTTGTTTAGAGTATGAAGAACAACTTGAAAAATGGGTCTTCCTCAGGGAGAATCAGTTAAACAAACAGACATGTCTACCCTCTTACAGCTTGTACAAGACATGAATAATTGTATGATAGTGTATGAGCGAAAGGGAAATGTCTCCCCTCTCACCCCTGGAGCTTCATCCTCTTCTGCACCCCCCTTTAGAAATCCAATTGAAAATAATTTTCAGCCTAAATCTATCATGCCTCGAAGTTGGTGTAACTTTTGCGAGGAACACCACGAGGAAGCCACGTGTAAGGTAAGGAATAGTGCCAGAGATACGATCTTTGGTAAAAGACTAGAAACTACCATTGTTGTCCTAGATTTTGCAGAGCCAGAAGATGTCATGATCATCAATACTAGGAACAAATCCTACGCTCCAAAAGGAAAATATGATCCTCCCCGCAATTATTCTAGCCCGAGATCATCCTCACCAACTGCTACTGTTCAAGTTCCTAAAGTCCCTGACAGCCAAGGAATTACCTCCCCTCTCCCCTCTTCCAAATACAATATCCTAAATCAATTGGCCAACATCAAAGCAGATGCAACCCTTCTGGACATGGTTGTCGTCCCTGAACAACAAAGGCATCTGAAACAATTCATGGAAGGAAAATCTTACGTTGTAGCCAACCTCTCTGAAGAGGTAAACGAAGAGGATTCGTCTGTAAATAAAGTATGTGTACATAACTTTAGATACCCTGTAAAAAATTCCCCCTTTTTATATTTTTGTAAAGATTATGGATTAGATTTCCCATTGTTGCCTCATTGATGGTGGTTCAGGCCCAAGTGTGATGTCGGAGATTATTATGGAAGAGATAGGCTTGTTTTGTAAAAATGAAAACACCAGAAGCATTCTCTCTTATAATAGTCTACAAAAAACTACCATAGGTGAGATTAAAGACGTGACCTTAGTTTTATGCGCACACCTTGAAATAAGGACAACCCTTAGCATTCAAGTAATTGATATGCCAGTAAGAAATTACTCAATCATCTTGGGAAGAGATTGGCAAGCTTTGACGGGTGGATACCTCTCACTCGACGAGACACACTTATCTGTTCCTCGGAATGGTAAAAACATTATAGTCCTTAGAGAGGGAAGGATTTCACCTTACATAGAGAGTGTCCCACAACCTAATGTGAACTATATCGAAGAGGACTTAGGGGTGTATTCCATCTTTGTTGAGGAAGATAACATTCCCTTGGAACAAATTGATTTGGATGATGGTATGTGGCACATGAAATTTGATGTTTCATGCTCTACTGAAGGTAACGGAGCTGGTATAATATTGTATTGTCATGTGGGGAAAATTCATAATTTTTCTTACAGGTTAGAGTTTGCTTGCACAAATAATGCCACTGAATTCTAAGCCTTATTATTAGGCATTGAAAACGCTTATAATTTGATTGTGGTCACCTTTCATTTTTTGGATATTCTGAGCTTGTTGTGAACCTTGTACGTAAGATATACTCTCCTAGCAACAAGTTGATGAAACGATATACCCAAATTGTTTGGGCACTTATCTCGAACCTATTATCTTTCAACATTACTCATGTTAATCGGGAATTGAATTCGATGGCTGATCGGTTAGCTTTTTTTGCAGCCTCTCCTAATAAACAACTTATTCCACACATAACTAATTGTACTTTTCAATCTCTATATCGTCCACATATCCTTGACAATACAGAATTTTGGTAGGTCTTCCCTAGCGATGAGAGCATCTATTCTTTCATTCAAAATGAATCTTATAAGCCCAAGGAAATTATATCCATAGAAGATAACAAGATTCCTAAAGGCTTGACTCCTCTAGAGAGTTTGTTTTCATCGAGTGATGTAGGCAATAAAGAGAAGAAGAAAGAAGAGGAGTCAAAAAGGAAGGTAGGTGAAACCATCTCCTTGAACATTGGAACACCCAAGTCTCTAAAGAATGTAAAAATAGGTGCCCAATGTTCTGATGAAGAGAAAATGAAGTTTGCCAAGCTACTTGGTGAATTTCAATATGTTTTTGCTTGGTCTTATGAGCATCTTCGTGGTTTTTATCATGGTCTTATACAACATGCTATCCCCATCAAGGAAGGCATAAAACTGGTTAGGCAAAAACAAATACCTATCAATCCCGCACTGGAAGCAACTATTCGAAAGGAGTTGGAAAAACTCTTGAAGGCAGGAATCATCTTTCTGGTCAAGTATTTTGAATGGGTTTCCAATTTGGTTCTTGTTCAAAAAACAACCGGTCAGATCAGATTATGCGTTGATTTTTGTGCATTAATCAAGATAGTATAAAAGTTCACTTTCCTCTCCCTAACATGGAAATGATTTTCCAGCAAGTCATAGGGTCACAGATAAATATAAAACCAAATCAAGGTAAAAAGGGCAGATAAATATAAAACCACCTTTATTACTCATTGGGGTACCTTTGCTTATGAGTGTATGACTTTTGTCTTATCTAATGCAAGTGCCAATTTTCAAAGAGCTATGCAAATAGCTTTTGACGATTTGATCGGTAAGATCATTCAGATCTACCTTGAAAACTTAACAGTGTACTAATAGTTCTCATGCGATGTAGGAAATTTGGCATCTCTTTAAATCCTTCTAAATCAATTTTTGGCGTTACCGAGGGCAAGCTCCTTGGACACACTGTCTCTCATTCATGAATAAGCATTGATCCCGAAATGATTGTTGCCATCCTCAATCTTCATGCTCCCACTTCCAAGAAGGAGGTTCAAGCTTTTAAGGGGGTTATTAACTTTGTCCATAGGTTTGTTCCAAATTTTGTTGTGATGGTCAAACCAATTCATAATCTGCTTAAGAAAGATCGTTCTTTTTCTTGGACAGATGATGTCGAAAATGATTTTGTTTGAATCAAGAAAGAAATCAGCTTCGCACCGGTTTTGGCAAAGCCAGATTTTGAGAAGGAATTCACGATATATACTTATGCCACTGAGGAAGCGGTTTCTGGTATCCTCATGCAAAATTATGACCAAGGTAATGAAAAATCGATGGCTTACATGAGTCAAAGTTTGTCTGATGATGAATTTAAATATTCTTTTATTGAGAAACATGTTTTCACTCTTGTTAAAGGTGTTGAAAAGTTTCTCCACTTCATCCTAGATAAGCATACGTTGGTAAAAGTCCCTTTAGTTGTTGTCAAGTTTTTGCTCTCACAGACTTATCTTTCAGGGAAGCTTTCATATTGGCTTGCCAAGATCCAGGAGCATGATTTGAATATCATGAATTCTACCACTATCAAGGGATATGACTTAGCCCTTCACTTAGCTCATCATGTTGAGAATAGTGAAGAAATTGATGAACATGATAGTTCCTTATCAACACTATTCTACATTGAAAAATAGATTCTTCTTGTGCTTGAACATCCTTGTTATAAGAATCTAGTTTACTACTTACAAAACCAAAGATGCCCAGACAGCTTAGACACTCATCAAAGAAGAATACTCTGCCTTGAATCAGCAAGATACGTCATTATAGGAGACTTCTTGTTTTGAAGATCTATTGATGGTGTGTTGCTTCATTGTGTAAATGATGAAGACGCACAGAAGTTGTTGCAATAAACTCATGGTTCTTCAAATTCTTTCATTCATGTAAGAGGTCATTTTTCTGCTAAAACCATTGTTTTCAAGATTATCAGAAAATGATACTATTGGCCTTCAATCTTTCGTGACTCTTATGTGTTTTCGAGATCTTGTGACAAGTGCCAAAAAAATTCTGGGAAAGAACGCCTTTCATCCATGCCATTACAACATGTCCTACCAGACTTTCCCTTTTCAAAGTGGGGATTAGATTTTATTGGTCCTATTAATCCTCCATCTTTAGCGGGACAAGTTTTTATTTTGACAACTACATACTATTTTACAAAATGGGTTGAAGTTGTCCCACTTAAACATTCAATAGATGATCAGGTAATTTCTTTCCTTGAAAATAACATATTTTCCAGATTTGTTCTTCCATTGAAAATTATTACAGACAATGTTCTTGCTTTCATTTATGCTAAGTTGACCCAGTTTTTAGATAAATTGGGGGTTAAACATTTCACCTCATTAGATTATTATCCCCAAGGAAATGGGCAGGCTTAGTCTACCAACAAGAATCTGGTGAGAATCATCAAAAGGCTCATTGAAGATAAGCCTCGTTAATGGCACACTCTCCTCACTTACACCCTTTGCGAAAATCAAACTACTGCCAAGGTAAGCTCTGGTTGCACTCCTTTCCAGCTTGTGTATGGTCAAGAATCCATCCTGCCTACCGAGATGGAACTCTCTTCCTTAAGGTTAATGCTACAGATCGAAGAATTAAATTCTTTTGACGTTTCACAAAGGATAAATGCACTCCTAAATTTAGAGGACCAAAGTATGTTTGCCTTAGACAATATAAAAAAGAGACAACAGACTGTTAAGAAGTATTTCAACAATAGTGTCAAAACTGTCAAATTTAAAGTCAATGAGAAGGTACTGCTGTGGGATTCAGCACACACTAATAGGGGAAGACATTCAAAATTTCAAAAATTATGGTTGGGTCCTTTCAAGATTGTTTTTTTCCTAGGTACTAATTCTTACATCCTAAAAGATTTACAGGAGCAATTGTTCTCCTATAGCACTAACAATTATCACTTGAAACATTACATGGAACCAACTTGAAAAGTTTTAACGTTGTTTGGATTTTTTGTATATTAGTAGTCTATTCCTGCTTTCATTTTTCCACTGTTTACATTTCTGTTGTTACAGTAGCTTGATTTATGCTTCCTTTTTAATAGCTTTCATGCTTCTTTTGCAAATTCTGTCATTTGATTTCTGTTGTTTTAAATTTTGTAGTCCTATTTCTATTATGATTTTTATTGTTTTTCATCTTTTAGTTTATTTTTGGTGAAGAGTAAGATGTTGGATCATTTTTGCCACAGTGACACTCCTGCAAGGTATTGTTAGTCAATAAAAATCAAGCTTACACAAATGTTACGATATTCCCCCTGAAATCATAATTGAATTTGTTATCTGCTTTCATTGTTGTCTTATAAAGAAATTGGTTATCTCCCGCTTTTGCTTTCCATTTCTTCATCCATTTGAGAATTTAAAAGAGCAAGCCTATAAATTTTTCTCTTTAAAGTAAGAGAAAATTATGGTTGAATGATTATGCATACAGGGATAAACCCCCTCATACTTAACATTTTTCATGAGTTATTCCCAAATTCCCGGTCATGTTTCCATTAAATCTGCTCACTTCCCCTCGTTGCATAATCATTTTGGTTATATCTTCTTGATTTGTTGTTCTTGGTCTGCGAAACCATGTGTTTTGAGTTCTTAATCTGTTGGAAACATATTTCCCTATGGATTCGCCAGTTTGTTGACGATTAAAATCGCAACAAGGATTTTGCCTGCAAAGTATTGCTAAAGACTATTATTTAAACTAAGCTAATAATATATAATACTAGTAGGTGGGACCCCCTTGTAGATTTGAGGATCAGATAAGGTTCTTATTTGATATTTATGTTGTTGTTTGACACTGCTTATAGGGTTCTACATGATTGATGATGAAATCTTGGTTTTATTTACAATAGATGGCAAATGGATAATGCATTTTATGTGTTGATTCTATTTTTCTAAGCTCTAAATTCCATGTCATGATGGCTTGTGTTGACTATTATTACATTTTCTATTGGCGCCTTGATTCATTACTTGTTACACTTGCACAAGACACATGTTAGTAACAACAAATAAGAGCAATGGAAAAGGGACCTATGAAAAAATCCAAGAAAGAGGAGCTATAATATACTATGATATGCTATGCTATACTATGTGCAAATGAAATTAAAAGGATTATTATTAGTCCTAACTAGAAATTTTAGTGACTATACGATTATTATTGAGTTATATTTGGTGTATTTGATATACGTTATGGTATGTTTTGGCAATGGTTAATATGATGTGGGGTGGCGCAATTGGCAAGAAATGTGTGCAAGTTTCGATGCATGGAATTAATAGCATGGGGTTAATGGCAATGGTTTGGCTGGTTGTAGTGTACTACAAAATTGAATGATATGGAGGATAGAAGGAAAAGCATACTAAGGTTTTCTCTTTGAGTTATGTTGAGATAATTCAATATTCATTCATTCCTTAATTCATTAGAAGCCTAATTATTTTTTATGATAGCAGGGTCCTATTGTAGACAGCAAGATTCAGGGTTGAATTACATCATTCAGACACTTGTTTTTTAGAGGTGTTGATCTATCTTTGATAGTCTATGTAGACTTGTATGTTTGTGAATTAGATTTCATGACTGGAAAAGGCTATTGTGCAAATGAAATTAAAAGGATTATTGTTAGTCCTAACTAACAATGTTAGTGACTATACGATTATTATTGAATTATATTTGGTGCATTTGATACACGTTATGGTATGTTTTGGAAATTGTTAATATGATGTGGGGTGGTGCAATTGGAAAGTTATGTGTGCAAGTTTCGATGCATGGAATTAATAGCATGGGATTAATGGCAATGGTTTGGCTGGCTATCGTGTACTACAAAATTGAATGATATGGGGGATAAAAAGAAAAACATACTAAGGTTTTCTCTTTGAGTTTTGTTGAGATAATTCAGTTTTCATTCATTCATTAATTCATTAGAAGCCTAATTATTTTTTATGATAGCGGGGTCCTATTGTAGACAGCAAGATTCAGGGTTGAATTACATCATTCAGACACTTGTTTTTCAAAGGTGTTGATCTATATTTGATAGTTTGTGTAGACTTGTTTGTTTGTGAATTAGATTTCATGATTGAAAAAGGCTATTGTGTAGAGTCGAGTGGGTGACAATATGTGGCAAGTTGATCCAGCTTTTAAAGTTCATTTTTTTACTTTCTGTCAGAAATCCTTTTGTATGTTTCATCAGGGACATCTAAGTTTGACTTTGGTCCAAAACTTCCTCAGGAAATTTTGTAAAGAGAACGATTCTTTGATGAATTGGAATGAAATAAAGGATTGTTTTATGTATCATCAATTTTGATAGTTGACTTGGTGTCTTTACTTTTGTCTCTATATTTATTTCAACATCTGTTATGTTTAGAAAATTACACAAATAATGAATTTTTCAGCAAGCTTTTATTTATAAAAAAAACAGCCTAAGCACTTGTAATCAATACTTGTGAATTATGATACCAATTTTGATGGCTATAAACATAGGGTGATATTCTCGTCTATTTTGATTTATCCAAGCAAGATCTAAAAATGATTGAGTGAGATCATTTCATATGTTTTCCTCAACATGTCGTGCCCAATTGGAATTCTTTCTGAGAGGCTATCAAGGAACAATATTATCCCATGGGGAGCTATGAGGAAAAGCAAATACAATGGACTACATTGCGGCAACAAAGGGATCAAGATGTGCATGAGTTGACGAATCTATTCCATACCCTAAAAACAAAGTTGGGTATCGAAGATTCGAAGAAACATTTGGTGTTGAAGTACCGCAGTTTTCTACACATATACATTTGGGAGGAAATGGAGTTCCTCGAAATCTCCTCTTTTGGTATGGAATACCGGTATGTTGTCAAGATTGAGCAGAAATTCAAACAGAAGAAGCGAGACTTTGGATCTACGAATCAAAAGCAAGAAAAAGGTGCCCCCAAACCACAGAACAAAGGACAAAGCCAAGGCATGGCGGCTCAAGACAACCTGCTAAAGCCATAAGAAAAGAACAACACCCTAAAATCGAAGAAGGACATAGGAAAGTGGTGTGAGTTCCATAAGAGCTCCACTCACAACACAAGTGAGTGTCAGGACAAATAATCATTGGTGGTTGAGATGAGGGCTTCTGAATTAGATGCATGCTCCGACATTGAATCAGAACCCGAGAAGGGGAATGACAGAGGGAAGCAGATTATCTATATGGAGCCCAATGCCATTGTTTCCACCACGAAGATCCAAAAGGAATAATTGGAATATCTAGATGAGGAGGAGCGTCTCTTCCACTCCCATATGTGGGTAAATGGTTCCCCACTACAGTTCATTCTCGACAGTGGGAGCCAAAAGAACCTCATTTCAACAGAGGTCATGAAGCGGTTGGGCTTGTCGACCACAACACACCCACAGTCATACACCATCGGGTGGCTTCACCAAGGATGGGATCTCTACGTCATCTAGCAGTGTCGTCTTCCCTACAACAGCAATCCCTTCACTGATGAGGTATGATGTGACATTTCTCCTCTTGATGTTTGTGATGTATTATTAGGAAAACCATACTTGTGGAAGCGACATGTTGTGTATGAGTCATGGCGTCACGCTATTATTGTTACCTTGGAAAATAAGTTGTATAGGATACTAGAGGTACCTTCGCCTGTCGCTATCTATTTGGTTACTGCAAAACAAAACAGTAAGCTCATTTCCAAAACCGGGAAATTTATTTTCCTAATGATCTGCCCTCGAGGAAAGAAGAAGATTGTGGCTACGACCTCCAGACAGGGCTCCTCTGCATGACAACAACAAATGGACAAGTTCATGGAGGAGTATCGGGACATCTTCACCTCACCCGCAGAGGTGCCTCTGCACTGTTAGGTCAAGCACCCCATCGATCTGACCCCAGGTGTGTCGTTGCCCAATGGATCGATCTATCGATGTTTTTTTCTGGATAATGATGAAATCAAGAGGTAGATTCAGGAGATGCTACAGAAAGGTCACATCCTGCCAAGTTCATCTCCCTGTGGGAGCCCGATCGTGTTGGTGCAGAAGAAGGATGGGACTTGAAGACTATGTATTGACTATCGGTCGCTGAACAAGCTCATTGTCTGGAATAGGTACATGATCCCACAGATTGATGACCTTCTGGACCAACTCAAAGGGGTGAAATATTTCAGCAAGATCAACTTGAAGTCCAGGTATCACCGGGTACCAATTGAACCATCTGATGTGTGGAAGACTGCCTTCAAAGCCAAGGAGGGCCTTTTCGAATGGTTGGTCATGCCTTTCGGGTTGACGAATGCTCCTACAACATTCATGAGGTTAATGGATGACATCTTGTGGCCATTCACCAACTCATTTGTAGTAGTGTACTTGGATGACATCTTGATCTTCAGCTAGACTTGGGAAGAGCACCTCCACCACATCCGACAAGTCCTCCAAACACTGCGAAAACACAATTTGTGTGCCGATTTGGAGAAGTGCACTTTTGGCATGACCCAGGTTCAGTATTTGGGATACATTATTGATGAGCGTGGGGTTCATGTGGATCCAATCAAGATCCAAGTCATCCGGGATTGGCCAGCCCCAACCACTCTAACAGAGCTTCGCAACTTTCTAGGTCTTGCTAATTTCTACCGCAAGTTCATGTTGGGATTCTCTCATATCACTTGGACCTTGAGTCAAGTCACCAAGGGAGGAGCGAAAGAAAAATTCTTTTGGTTGGAATCTCAACAGAAGGTGTTCGTAGAATTGAAACATCGCCTATATTGTGCCCAAGAGCTCACATTACTAGACTTGCAACAACCATTTGAGATCGAGACAAATGCCTTTGACTATGCTATTGGGGCAGTTCTTACTCAACAGAGGTATCTAGTAGCATATCACAGTGAGACACAGTCCGAAAGTATCGCACTTATGAAAAATAAATGTATTCCATTGTGCAGGCTTGCTGACAATGGAAGCATTACATTTTGGGGAAGGAAACGATCATCCACATAGACCACTGACCCCTGCAATTCATACAGACACAAGGGAAGTTGCAGAACGATTTCCATCAGAAGTGGTCCACATATCTACAACAGTTTCATTTGAACATCAAGTATAAGAAGGGTAGCACCAATAATGTTGCAGACTGCCTCAGGCGACCACCGATCGTGGCGATAACCACTGTGTTCAACTCTTGTGGGCACGAGACTTCTGATTGGTCGCTTCTCTACAAGAGCGATCCATATTTCAGCCACACATACAAGACACTCTTGGAGGGTAACCGAGTTCCAAATTTTCACCTCCAGGATGCACTACTATGTCACCTGGGACACCTTTGTGTTCCTTCAAGCGAGTGTGAAAAGATGATTTTGGAAGTGCACTATAGTCGAGTCGTTGGGCATTTTGGGGTCGAGAAAACAGTGGTAGTACTACAGAAGTATTTCTATTGGCCAAACCTTTGACATGATTTTAGGAAGTACATCAGATCCTGCACTGCCTACGCCATTGTCAAACCGACCATCTTGAAGCAAGGCCTCTATACTTTGTTGCCTACCCCTAGTCGACCTTGGGAATCCATATCCATGGATTACATGTTGGGCCTTCCTTCTAATAAGCATGGAAACGACTATGTTTTCATGGTCATCAACAGATTCTCAAAGATGGCCATTATGGTGGCATGCAAGAAGAATATCATAGCAGAAGCCACTGTTAAACTCTTCTTTGAATGAGTGTGGGTACACTTTGGGATCCCACAGTCTATCATCTCAGATCGGGACAACAGGTTCCTCAGTACATTTTGGTCTAGCCTTTGGTCAATGTTGGACACCAAGCTCACCAAGTCCACATCTTTCCATCCCCAAACTGATGGTCAGACAGAGGTCATCAACAAGATGATCATACACATTTTGTGCATGTACAACTCAAAGAATCCATGCACATGGGATGAGATCCTCCCCTATGTACAACATAGCTATAATCGGGCCCTCCACAACTCAACCGACCACAGCCCCTTTCACATGGGCTTGGGATTCCAGCCACTATGTCCCATTGACATAGCCATACCATTTGAAGCTACTCAGGCTAATTTGGCTCATGTCCATCTGAAAATGCCAAGGCGAACAACTTCATTGAGTGCATTCAGCACATTCGCCAATAGGTTTATGACATATTGGAAAAATCCAATTCTAAGTACAGGCAACGCCATGATCAGCATTGTGTGCAACAAAACTTCCAGGTGGGTGACAAAGTGTGGCTACATTTGCAGAAGGAGCGCCTCGTTGGACCCCACCACAAGCTTCGCCTGCTCCAATATGGTCCATACACCATCACCAAGGTTGTAGGTTAAAATTCCTTCGAGCTCATTATCCCACCATTCCTTGGTCTGCACCCAGTGTTCAATGTGGACCGCCTTCGGCCTTACTTTCCACCTCTACTGGACACATCTGACATGGTAAAACAACTCACACCAAAAGAATTAAACCTAGACTAATGGAACAAGCCACAACTGATCGGATTATGGACACACAAATCAAGAACACCCACCAGTAGAGGATCCATCTATATCGAGTTGTCAAAGCAGACCAACTCCTTCACTAGGGCAAGTGTCTCACCAGGGACCAAGTTCAGCAGAAGTTTCCTCATCTCATGGAGGAACTCCACGCAATGGGAACCATTGCTTCCTAAGGGGGGAGGAATGATCTAGGTGGATATTTTTGGCCACCCACCTATTCCAATTGGACCCCCACCATTGTTTTTTTTAGTTTTTCAGTTTCCTTAATTGTAGCACAATCTACTATTTTTGGCAATGTTTTGGGTCCTAAACTTTCGAAGCCGTTTTGAGTCCCTAAACGACATTTTTTGGGCATCAAACTCTGGTGATTATTGGTTTTTTTTCCAAACCATTAAGCTTATTATCAACAGTTGTAGTCCTCAGATAGGTCTTTCTAACGATGTATCATATGTGTCAAACGGAGATAGTATGCCAAAGTTACGACCCCGGGAAATTGATGTACCAATTTACCCCGACGAGGCCCATATTCTGGTGTTTCATCTCCTAGGGTTAGGTTTTTGGATGTTTAGGGTTTGCATTGTTTCTCAATAATATATAGGCCTTTAAGCCTCATTTTAACACAGAGTTCAGAGGCATGTAGCTGCCACATCTCTTCTTAGAGATAAGCTACCAGCACCCTAGCTAGTTTATTTCTATTCCGTCTATAAACAAATTTCAGTTCTTTGATATTAATGAAATGAAGTGTTATTTCTGTTGAATCTTTGTACTCATGGTTATTTGTGTATTCTGTTGCATTCTTGCATAAATTTGGATCAATCCCATTCAACTCAAGCTCACAAATTAGTACAGGATTTATCTCATTGGCAGAATAGAGAAGGTTGAAGTTAACATTGATGGGGTCAAAACAAAAGCAAATTTTGAAGTGATTGAAATTATGGATGATTTGGACCCCTATCTAGCTCTGCTTGGAGTTGACTAGTAATTTGATAATAATGTCATACTAAATTTGAAACAAATTCAAATGTCATTTGAGATGGACACCTTGCGCATCATTTCTCCACTAGATATGAATGAGGGTGACAGATATAATGAACTAGTGAACGAGGATGTGCAAAGCTTGATCATTGAGAACAAATACAACATCATAGGGTGCAAGAAGGATTGCGTGAACTCGATAACCGATGGTGAGATCAGTTGGAGGATTATTTTATCATATGACACTAATTCATAGGATGCATTGAATTGATGGCCAAATAAGATGTATGAAGTGTCGACTAGGATATGTGCCTGGATCATTAAAGTAGTGTGTTGGGTCGGATCAAAGTTGCGTGACCTACCGTGGTTTGATGGGATAGGCCCGGTGGACGCATTTATAGTGAAAATGGAGGAAAATGTGCCTAAGACCTAGAGGATTTAGGTCATGGATGCAGTGGTAAAGGGAACACTTGCACACTGGTGGGAAACACATCGCACAAACTTACAAGAGTAGGTGCAGGTAGTAGAATGCATAAAAGTAAGGTTCCAGCCCCCGACCGACTTTGAATTAGTAAGAAAGTACAAGGATACCGAGGATCCTACTGATGTTATGGTGGCACGATATGTCACAGTACAAGAGGAGGTGTACCATAAATATGGTACCCACAGATGAACAAGATGAGCTAACATTTCAGCTATCAATGATTACCAAGATTGATTCGCCACATAGGTACTTGCATGCAAGTTGTTGTGGAAGTGCCAAAAGTATGAGTTCCCATTGGGATTCATCCTAGCAGGAGAAAGATGTGTTAAGGGAATCAAAATGTGCTAGTCCATATACTTGATGAATGAGTTCATATAGGATTGCATGGACATGCAGAACCATGGGAAAGAGTTCCATTATAGTTGGTTTCTATTCTTTATCGACATCATAGTGTGGACACGGCCATTGGGATAGGAGTACAACACACCAATCACTCTATCCTTGCTCACACCAAAATTCAATAAGTTGTAGTATAGTGCAGACAAGGATGTTCAATGCGAGAACAACATAGCATTCCAACTATGGTACACTGAGATAATCCACGCGAATTTTGAAGTCTTATGAATCCCCCACACTCTATTTGACATGTACGGTGACTACATTCTATTTGAAGTTGATTGTCATAATATTTTCATCATCCTGCACATAGACCAGTAGATACATGTCGAAGTCCTCCCATTTTACATTACAGAGAAAGACATTTATAATGCTATCATGCAGTGGCTAGAGTCATAGCAACCCAAGCCAAAGGAAGAAGTGGAGATTTTGGAAACCCAAACAAAGAATAAGTGGGAGCACATAGCCAAGGGGGAAGGTAAAGGACCTGAGCTCAAGCATAAATGAGAAAACCCAGCCATAGAGAAAACTCCACACATGAAAGGAAAATTATCATGGATTGTGCCAAGCCCAACCTTCAATTTTAGATTAGAAGGGCATGCATCCAACATCGCAACCTACTGGCTCCACACCTAGCGAAGAGGCATCCCCCTCTCAAACATTCCTAAATTCCACTAGACGCAAGATCTTTACCAGACAAATAGAGGGCCAAGGCATAGACACCAACACTCAAGTTCAAAATCTAAGACCTTCCCCCACACTGGCCCAAAGCCTCGTCAAGGTGCTACAATCTAGTTTGGAAGTACAACAATTGTTGCATCATGAGTCATCACAACAATTGGGTGAGATTTGTCACACACTAAAAATTTCTAAACCATCACCCAACCCCAAGCCCCAAGAACAAGCAATCATAGGTGGCTCCACAGATGTTACATTATCATGCACTAGTACACATAATTGAGTTCTATGACTAAATCCATTAGCCTTGATAGCTTTTGATGCCTCAACTAATTCAACAACTTAGTCAATACTTTATGATGAGATGGATTTGGCATAGGTACCTTCACATGAGATGCAAGTGTTTATGGAAGAAATTATGAATGAGTTGGGAAACATGCAACATGCACTGAGTTAGTCCTAGTCGGAGTTGTAGAAAATAAATGTGTAAGAAATGGCTATGCATAAGGAAGTCTAACAATGTCATGCAATGGAGGTGGATGAAACACCTCATTATTTAGCATCGTCAATGAATTACATTATAGAGTTCTCAATTCGTCTGGTGAAGCTTCTAACATCTCTCTACCAAGAAAACTTATGAAGGTGTAGGAGGTTGTTCAACAAATGCAAGCTCATAATGCAGCTCTAGGAAAATTTGAAGATCACTTCATCATAAACTCAGGTAGAGTTGAACAACAAGATTGTTATCGTTGAAAATTTATTTCAGGAAGGACAAGCTCGGGTGGAAGGATTCTCAGTAGTGGTCGAATTTGCCTTCCAGATTTTGACTCACATGTAGAATGCCCCCGAAATCAGTACCACAGAGGACTGCATACATGCATGGGAGGCACAGATCAATGACAGGAAGAAGTCACTTTCCTCCCTCCAACCTGTAGTGTGCAAGGAGGCCATGATGGAGATGTTTGGCCTCCATCGATAGATTGAATATACCTAGGCCAAGCAATAGAATATGTATGACATCATGTTGGAATCATGAGAACAGGCTAAGAAGAACTATTATGTGCTCGCAAATGCAGAGGAAAAAGAAACCCTAGTGATCGAGTTGGGTGCACAGATCAAGCCTACCCCTAAGTCCACCACACTAGCAGAGGTTGAAAAAAATTTCTAAGATATGAAAGCTTTCGATGCCTCAACTTGTTCAGCAACTTAGTCAATACTTTATGATGAGTTGGATTTGGTGTATGTACCTTCACGGAACATGTAATTGTTTATGGAAAAAATTATGAATGAGTTGGGAAACAGGAACCATGCACTAAGTTAGTCATATTCAAAGTTATAGAAAATAAATGTGTAGGAGATGGATACACATACGTAATTCCAACAATGCCATGCAGCGGAGTTGGATGCACACACCTCGTTACTCAACACTGTGAATGAATTATATGTTAGTGTTCTCAGTTTGTTTGGTGAAAATTATGGCATCCCTCTGCCAAGAAAACTTATCAAGGTGCAGGAGGTTGTCCAACAAATTCAAGCCTAGAATGAAGAGCTCTAGGAAAAGTTGAAGATCACTCCACCATTAGCTCAATTGGAGTTGAATAACAAGATTGTTTTCGCTCAAAATTTGTTTCGGGAAGGACAAGCTCGAGTGGAAGGATTCTCAAGGGTGGTTGACTTTAGCTTCCATCTTTGGACTCACGTGCAAAATGTCCCCAAAATCAATACCATTGAGGACCACATACATGCATGGGAGGCACAGATCAATGATATGATCTGGATTATTTTCGACACAAAATGAGATCGGAGATATAATAAAGAAATGCACAAAGATATTACAAGAGAGACAACAATATAACATAGATATAGTGGAAATATAACAAGAGTCACAGATATACAGCAATACACGATTTCTATTAATGAAATAATTGTACAGAGACTGTAAAATACAGAGTGAAAGACTCATTAGAATGGTGGTAGCTTATCTCTGAGAAGAGATGTGACGGCTACTCGCATTCGCAAGAAGATGATTACAATGAGGCTTTGAAGGCCCTTTTACAATAAATGGAAATGCCAAAAGTCCTAGACATCCAAAAACCTAACCCTGGGAGATGAAGCACCAAAGGTCATGTGGGCCCCGTTTGGGTAAGTTGGTGCATCAACTTCCCGGGGTCGTAACTTTTGCATACGATCTCTGTTTCAGGCATATGATAGCTCGTTGGAAATATCTATCTGAGGCCTACAACACTTGAGACAAAATAGCATCGTTAGATGCTATTTTTCCAGATAAACATACCCAAAAAAACATCGTTTAGGGCCTCAAAATGGCCCCAGAAGTTCAGGACTCAAAAAAACTGCTAAAAATAGTAAATTACCAAAATTGCCATAAACATGTTTTGGGCCAATTGGATAAGGTGGGCATCCACTGATATTCACCTAGATCATGATAAGAATAAGTCACTTACCTCCCTCCAACTTGTAGTGCCCAAGGAGGCCATGACGAAGATGTTCAGCCTCCATAGACATATTGCATCTACCTAGGCCAAGCAACAGATGATGTATGCCATCATGTTGGAATCACAATAACGTGTTGAGAAGCACTACTATGTGCACACAGATGCGCATTCAAAGGAAACCCTAGTGATCGAGTTGTGTGCATAGATCAAGCCTACCCCTGAGTCCACCACACTAGCAGAGGTTGAAAATTTTTGTCAAGATATGACAACTTTTGATGCCTCAACTAGTTTGGCAACTTAGTTAATACTTTATGATGAGATGGATTTAGCATAGGTACCTTCACAGGGCATGCAAGCATTTATGGAATAAATTATGAATGAGTTGGGAAATAGGAATCACGCATTGATTTAGTCATATTTGGAGCTGCAACAAAGAAATGCACGGGAGATGGCTATGCATAAGGAAGTTCAACAATGTCATGCGACGGAGGTGGATGCACACACCTCGTTACTCAGCATCATGAATGAATTATATGCGATCGTTCTCAGTTCGTCTAGTGAAGCTTCTGACACCCCTCTACCATGAAAACTTATCAAGGTGCGGGAGGTTGTCCAACAAATGCAAGCCCAAAATGTAGAGCTCCAGGAAAAGCTAAAGAGCACTCCACCATTAGCTTAGGTGGATTTGAACAACAAGATTGTTGCCCCTAAAATTTTGTTTCCGGAAGGACAAGCTTGGGTGGAAGGATTCTTGGGGGTAGTCAACTTTAGCTTCCAACTTTGGACTCACCTGCAAAACACCCCCAAAATCAGTACCATGGAGGACCGCATACATGCATGGGAGGCATAGATCAATGACAAGAAGCAATCACTTTCCTCCCTCCAACTTGTAGCACACTAGGAAGCCATGATGGAGATGTACAACCTCCATCAATGGATCACATATACCTAGGCCAAGCAACAGACGATGTATGCCATCATGTTGGAATTGCAAGAATAGGTTGAGAAGCACTACTATGTGATCATAGATGCACAGGAAAAGACAACCCTAGTGATCGAGTTGGGTACACAGACAAAGCATACCCCTAAGTCCACCACACTAGAAGAGGTTGAAATTTGTTTCCAAGATATGGATTAGTTGTTGGAATAATTTGATCATTTCGACTTACAGTTTCAGAACTTCATCGCTCAAATCATGTAGAAGGTACCATTTGTCACCTCCGTCACACCACAATGAAGTTTGTTAGCTTAAGAATGGGCCAAATAATAGTGTTGGGGTCATGTTGGCACCAGTGTTGGCTATACCACATGCATGCGCCACTGTTAAGAACCTGAATAGATCTTCAAATATAATCACTACAAATACTGAATACACAATAGATCCACAGAGAAAGAGAGAAGAAACCACACTTTATTATTACCAAACCCTTGAGGTAGGGCAACACCATTCAATGCATCCTATTATGGAAGGGATCCTCTCCTGTTCACTTGCCTCTTCGAGGGGGCAACCTCCTAATGAGCTTCAGCTCCAAATACAATAATTCTCTTCATGTCCCATTACATTGCTTGAACCACTTTATATAGTGTTACCATCACCTAAGAGCATTCTAGAGGATGAATCTTCTAGAAGTAGAACCTTCTAAGAAGTCATCTTACATTTATTATATCTAACTACCCATTTATTATATCTAACTACCATAGTGGGCCTTATTTAATAATATAGTGGACCTAGTCCACCTTACATTGAATGGCCCCCACTATTATCACTATGGGCCCTCTGGGCCCCCCCACTACCTCTCTAGCTACCTTACATTCCATCCCCCTTATGAAAGCGTTGTCCTCAACGCTTGATGTACAACCATATACCAGGGTCCCATGGATAAGTGTGGACCATAGTGCTGAAGTCGACTAGAGAACCATGGTCCCATTGAGAAATGGAAGCCACCATGTTGAAGTAGTCCAACCGCCATTGTAAACCAGGGTCCCATGTCCAATTTCTCATGTGAACCCCACATGGAAGATATCGACAGCCAATAACCAACTGAAAATGATGCTCTCAATACTGACACTTATCATGTAGATCCAAATAAGAATATACATCCACATAGTGGGAGATGATCAAATATGAATCTGAAAGGAACAATACCATTGTATAATATGTAGGTTGGATGCTGGTAACTAGCTCCTGATGTGGGGCATTGATGTTCTCTACAGAAGGTGGAGTAGAATCATCAAATAAAATATGGAAGTGGTTGTCATCCTAGAAATGACAACTATCCATATACCAATCATCACAATCGGCATCAAAATCATACCAAACATATATTTATTGATTATGTTCATCCCTGAGGTCCTCCATAAGAAATCTCTCCTGCATGTTATCCAATGAATCTTGAATACTACGAAAACTATCATTGACGCCATCTACAAAGCCATACAATCTGTCATTCAATGTGTCAAACAATTGAGCTTCGAATGCTTCAGTGATATGTAGAATTTCTTTGAGAGTTTGAGAAGAAATATTCATCTAAGCACCCTATGAAAATTTATGAACTCTGCAGTACTGCGTCCATCATGAAAAAACCCAATAAGTTACTATAGAAAATCGCGGCATTTTTCTAAAAAACTCTGAAAAACTGCTGAATTTAAAATGCTCATAACATCACTTCCCAGACTCCGTTTCGGCTGATTTGTTTTTTGAAATTGGGTGAAATTGTGAGAGGAACTCAGATCTGTAATTTGTTTTGGAAAATTCGGCCTCCAATTGGTACAAAAATAAATAAATAAATCATGCCGCCGTCCGCGAAAAAAACCCTGAAAAATTGTAGATTTTAAAACTTCAATATCTTGACTTCCCGGACTCCATTTCGGACGATTTTTTTTTTCCAACGTGGGTTTTTTTATGAGAGGAACTCAGATACACAACCTGTTTTTGCAAATTTTGCATAGAAATATACTGAAAATTTCTCGAATGTCGCGACCCTCTTTTTTCTTCTCCGAAAAAAAAAATCTGCAAAAATAAAAAATATTTGCCCACAATGTCTACCAAGGAAAGTGCTTTAATACCACTTATTAAGAACCTGAATAGATCTTCAAATATAATCACCACAAATACTGAATACACAATAGATCCACAGAGCAAGATAGAAGAAACCACACTTTATTATTACCAAAACCTTGAGGTAGGGCAACACCATACAATGGATCCTATTATGGAAGGGATCCTCTCATGTTCACTTGCCTCTTCGAGGGGGAAACCTCTTAATGAGCTTCAGCTCCAAATACAATAATTCTCTTCATGTCCCATTACATTGCTTGAACCACTTTATATAGTGTTACCATCACCTAAGAACATTCTAGAGGAGGAATCTTCTAGAAGTAGAACCTTCTAAGAAGTCCTCTTACATTTATTATATCTAACTACCCATTTATTATATCTAACTACCATAATGGGCCTTATTTAATAATATAGTGGACCTAGTCCACCTTACATTGAATGGCCCCCACTATTATCATTATGGGCCCTCTGGGCCCCCCCACTACCTCTCTAGCTACCTTACAGCCACAAGTGTTCTGATGTGTGCATGTGCCACAAGTTTTGTACCTACAATGCCAATATTCAGCACGCACCAACTAGTTTCTACTTCACCTGCACCAACTATTTTATAGCATGTGTGCCGACTCCGGTACCACACAATGACTTGTAAGAAATCATGTGTGCATATCTAAGATTAGTTGTAATTATTAGTAATTGATTTTGTAACTAACCCATTGGTCGTGCTTGAGGTTGTTAGTGAGATGGTAGAGTTACTACCCTTGTAATGCTCATGGAGAGATAAAATAAATGCACATGAACCAGTTGATAGTTGGTTATTTGTTATGGTTGTTGTTTTTTAGAGTTCCTTGGTTGGAAATTGTGGTTGTTCATTGTAGTTCTTAGGTTGTTATTGTAATATGAGAGAGAAAGTAGATCTAGATCTAAATTCTTCGATCTCTAATTCGAGTTGAATGAGTTTTTGAGAAGGCTATGACCCAGTATGTATCTGAATGTTTATCTGGGATTGAGTAATGAAAAGAATGAGAGCTGAATTGGTACTTCATATCATGAGATATGTTATGGATGAAATCTTGTTATATATGTTAGACTATAATTTACATGTATGATTTTTTATGTGAATGGGTAGAATCTAATGCATAGTTCTCGACTATGTGTTTCTCGTTTGTAATATTTCTTCATGTAATGCACACATGTTCGGTCTTTGTAATTATCATGAGTGTCTCGGGTGAGACCTTATTCAGTTCATGAATATTGAATATGTCGATGCTAATGGGGCGTTTGTTGGTAACGTCTTTGAAACCTTGGGTCTAAAACCCCTAGACAACAAGGGTGGTGTTGAGATAGTGCCACCTTCGTATATCCTCCAATTTTTTTTGAAGGAATATATGAGAATATTTAATGTAAACTCAATTAAGGGGGTTTGTTGGACCTTTGGGACCACTTCATTTATGATTAATCACTTTAGCGGTGATTATGGTACCATCCTTTAGGATCTTGTGGGTATTTTTAAACCTATTTATTGGTTAGGCTCTAGCTTTGTTTGACCATACACAATGCATTGTGCTCTTTGGGATATTTTTATGAAGATGTTCTTCATTGTTTAAAAGTGTTTATGAACACCATTTTTCCACTCCATTACCACGATGGGCTCATCTTGAAATCCTAACATGGTATTATAGCATGGGAAACGTATGGAGTAAAGTTGATTTCTATGATCTCAATGACTTGTCGTGTGTTCGTTGTGATGAAAGTTTGATGTGGAGATAAAAATTGTGTCAAACATTTCCTTGTGAATATGTGAAGTGATCTAATGGTGAGAATTGCCCTTGGCTTACAAATCTTATGACAACATTTGATGATATCCAATGGAGGACACTATTATTATGGATTTTTTTCTCATTTTTAAGGGCTCCATGGATTGGAAAGTAGAGGCATATTTTACAACGAATAGTTTCTCCTAGCCCATTTGGCCTGGATTTCAATAATAAATGTAAATGATCTAAAAGAACACAAGTCATTGTGTGTACACAAAGTGTGTTGTTAAATGAGGCTAAAACCTCACCAATAAATAAGTTTAAGGTTTACCTTTAAAATCCTAAAGAGTGGGACCACAATAACCATTAAAGTGATTAACTATGAATGAAAAGGTCATAAAGGTACAACAAATCCCTCTTGTTAAATTTACATTATATATTCTAAGTGTTTTCCATACCCGTGAAACAACTTGTTGATGGTCCATAACCGGGTAGACTTCTTTTCTTGTGAGATGCCTCTAAGTCTTAGCTCGTTCACATATTCCTAGCTCGTTCACAAATTCCATTATGTTCGAGGAAGACAAACTCTTAGTCAATTAGAAGTAGTTTTAAGTCTTATTCAAGGACCAAAAGTAGCTTGAACCTAGAAGTATTCATAAGAAAACAAATGTCCCTTCATTGTTAAAGCTACCTCCAATGAGATCATAAGATTTCTAATAATATCTAGCCTTAGTCCCATACATTAAAATATACTTCATTTTTGGTATTGTTCCACTTAGTTTCATCATGACATCTTCCACTTAAAGTTTGAGTTATACAAATACTAACCCACCACACCAAATATATTGAAGGGCATTGTATAAGTGTTCTATGTTTTGGCTCTTTTCTAGAACATAAATTTGCAAGAAATCACAATTTTCTATTATTCAAATTGCATTTATGAATGAGTGTTGAAACTCTCAGGGCACTCCAATTATACAAAGTTAATCACTTAAATCTGAAGATCCAACAATTTATCACCAAATTTCAGAAAATATTTTTCTAAAAATCCTGAAAAAAAATACAAAACATAAAACATTTACACTAATAAATAATAAATATAAGACTCCAAATTTATAAAACGAATCCTTATCACATGACTGAATGAGTGCTCCTCTTTGATATTTGTGGTCTAGCCCGTAGTCTATCGGTTTCATTTTCCAAGGCATAGCGTTCGTTCATCAACGGTCACTGCTACCTCATGGGTTGTTATGGTTGGATCTCAGCTGTATTTTTAGTTAGCTGGTGAAGGCTATTTAACAATGGTAAGTCTTTTGTTATTATTTTTTTTCTATCTGTTCACAACCCAATGCTTAAAACAAATTGACAGACTTTATTTTTAAAATTTTCAAACATGTTTATCCTGATTTCTACTATGCAGGCAACTAAAGGGAATCATTAGATGACAGTCCAAGATTAAAAACATCTTGACAATCCAATATTAAAAGCATCTAACAATAATGAAAGTCTAATCCAACCATCAACAAAGTATATTAAATAAAGTGGTTTTACTTAAATAACAATGATAATGATGTGTTAGGGAGCATTCAAATTGACAATTAAAATATGATAAATTGTATTATTTTAAAAAACCAAAAAATATTTATATTTTCAATAAAATTTGTATAGCATTTTAAAATATACAATCTTAATTAAAATTAGGCAATGCAATTATTGGTGAAATCACAACATTATATTACTTAAATTATTTTTTTTAATTCATAAATTGATAGTCTTTAAAAACTTTTAAAAATCTAAAATATGTAATCTCAATTACTAAAATCTACAATTTTCTAAATTTCTAATCAAAATTTTAACAAAACTAATACTAAAAAATACATTAAAAAAATAAAACCTTTAAATTATTTTTTTTAATATATAATTTATTAAAAAAAAAAATAACATATTATATATTTACCTTACAACAATGCAAAATATAATTTGATGGTTTTAGATGACTGGAAGGGATGACTTAGAGTAATATCCCTCTTTCATTTTGTTTGAGATCATGGCTTTGATGTGTGGTGACTTATATTATCTAAAATGTAATATAAAATTATTAATTTATATAAAATTTTAAATTTTAAAAATAAATTAATATTAAACTGAATATAAAAATAAAATTTTATAAAAATAATTTAATATATAATTTATATAAAATTTTAAATTTTAAAAATAAATTAATATTAAACTGAATATAAAAATAATTTAATATATCAATATATGAATATATGGAGTTATAGAATAAAAACAATATATGAAAAATAAAAATATATAGAATAAAATATTAAAATTAA
>ML801561.1:187900-200577 GCA_009831015.1 Picea engelmannii | reverse complement strand
ATATCATGTGTTAACTCCATATTAAGTTTTGAAGGAAGTACATATCTCCCTCATATGGAGAAGTGGAAAGCATCTATGTGAAAAAAAAAAATACTTTTAATTACTCTCTCTATAAAATTCATATAAAATTATTTCACAAAGGCAAGCCCACTATGGGAGAGATGTCCATGTAACATAACGCATTAAAATAATAGTAAAAAATCCACAAAATAATAAATTAATAATAAACAACAAGTAGGCTCAAATAACCAATGAACACAATAATCAAAATACTAAGCACTATTCCCATAATATTATGTTAAACACTAAGCATTATTCCCATAATATTATGCTAAGGAGATAACACTACAATTATTAATAGGCCAGGTATATTCATAATTGTAACTCCACACTAATTAATTCATTAACATGAAGTCAAATAAATATACAAATGGATGATTATTGGTCTTCCCCAACGACTGACTCTTTCTATCACCTACGACTCTTCATATTTACAATAATGTTACACAAGTAACACAATCTCAAGGATTGTGTGTCTAACATTCCCCCCCTTAATCCGAAGAGGTGTTTGTGAGGCCAAGCGTCATTCTGAACTTTTCAAATTGTTCTCTTCCACGCTTTGGTGAAGATGTCCACAATTTTCTGATTTTTGAACAATGAATCAAGTGAATAGTCTTGGTCTCTACATGATATCGAATCAGGTGATACTTTGTGTTGATGTGCTTAGTTCGATCATGGAATCTGGGATTCTTAGCCAAATTTATTGCAAAAGTATTGTCAAGTAGAAGAGGAGTAGTAATCAGTTGTTTCTCCTTCAAATATTCAAGTATTTTCTTGATCCAGACAATCTCCTTCGTTGCTTTTGCAGCTCCTGCATATTTTTCCTCTGTTGTGGAATCTACTAGAAGTGATTGTTTGTGTGATCTCCAAGAGACACTTGTTGATCCAAGACTCATGAGATAGCCTAAAGTTTGAAGAAAACTGAGGTACTATGAGGCTTCCAACTAAGGTCTGTCTTTGACCTTGATATTGGCTCTAAGTTTCAATCCCCAAAACCGTCCTTTGTTGCTTTTAGGACAACAAACATTTTAGTAACTTCCTGACCATAATTTTTATTAGTTAAGTGTTTTTTGAGGTGCCCTTGCAAGTGTTTTCGAATCGATGGTTAGCACATGCAATATATCTCAAAACAAGTAACACTCCTCTAGATCTTTACAACACAAATAAGTTGATCTATACTCTTAGAATGCATGAAAATAAGACATGGGTATTTTTGGTCAACATGACCCTGGATTAAAAACCCCCTAAGGAAAACCATTTTGGAATGCACATATATATAAGTGGTGTATAAAGCATGAGATACAATAAGAAATACAATATGATGGAACATGTATACAAATCAATCTCCTCTCGAGACTTGCCAAAGGAACCAAGAAGAAATGTGCCCAAGCTTAGTGCGCCTCTTTCCCTTGTGGCCAAACCCACTCAAGTGATGCACCCTTGACCCCGGTTGCTCTGAAGAAGAATCCCTTGCACACAAATGTGCTCTTGTGTGTTACCTCTCCATTGAAACAAACAGATATGCAATCCCTCAAGTCTAGCTCCTCCCTACTAGATGTGTGCCCTCCTCCATGCAATATTGATCACCACAAAATAATAGGGGTCAAAGCTCCCATAGCTCCTCCATGAATAGAAGCGCCCAAGTTGCCCTCTTCCAATGCTTCCAACCTCATCCTCATGCTCCCTCTCAAACTCTCCAAGTGAGCAAATGAATGAATGATCCTCCAAAGGCCGTTTGCGCCCTCCTTGAGCAATCCATAAGGAAACCTAAATCTGGATGGCTAGGATCATCCCAAGCCATCCCTAATCAATGGTTGAGATCATCCCACAATAATATCAACTTAAAACGCACTTTGGGTTAAGTTCCCTAAGTTCACTTTATGTCTCCTAATTCACCCATGAAGTGAATTAATAGTCACTTTAGGCCAAAATGACCAAATTTCACTTTTGACTTAAATCTCCTAGGTCAAAGTGAAATTAGATACAAGGTACAAGGGTACCTACACCTCCCTATTGTGGTTAGAGGCTCAAAACCACAAGGGAACCACTTACGGAGGTACACCAAAACTCAACACTCCCTCTTACCGAGGAAAGTGTTTCTCACCAACAAATCATGTCCCAACTGTAGACTTCCTTTTCTCCTAGCAAGGCCAAGGTGAGTATGGTTGTACCCTCTCATCAAAGTGACCTATGTCTCTGATCTGCTCGACTTGTCCTGAAATTGATCTGCTCAACCTGCCCTGACATTGATCTGTTGACCTACCTGATCTCTAGATGGAATTCCATCTCCACCTACCTGAGATCACCTAGATCTTGGCATCCCACCAAATATCTCTCCCTCATCATCTCACCAAAGGTCTCTAGGTCTTGGAATCTCACTAAGATGCTCTCCTTTGTTCTCTCACCATGGTCATATACTCATGGCATGCAAATGAGTCACAACTCTTAGTATTTCACCAAGAATCTCTAGGTCTTGGCATCTCACCAAGATCCTCAACCTTAGTCTCTCACCAAGGATTTATACCTCCTCGCATCTCACCAATGGTCACTACTCTTGACATCTCACCAAGAGTCTCTCTCTTGGCATCTCACCAAGAGTCTCTCTCTTGGCATCTCACCAAGAGTCTCCCCCTCTTGGCATCTCACCAAGAGTATCTGGATCTTGGCATCTCACCAAGATCCTCAACTTGGCCTCTCTCTAAGTGACTTCCACCTAAAGTGGAACCTGAACCTGATCTACTCATCTCCATATCCAAGTGCATCTCTAGCCTCTATAGTGCCATGTTGCTCCTCCTCGTCAATCTTTGATGCTCTAAAGCCCCTGCACCAACCCTCTATCTCGAAAAATCTGAAACTAAAGTTGTCCCAGGTGGACCAGTCACCCGTGAAGATGGTGACCTCGAAAACTGAGTTTGATCTCCCCTGAATCAACACTCTAAGTCAATAGGTCCTACTCAACTCTATCTCCCCACCTACCGTTGGATGGTGTATCAACTGACAAAAGAACACTCCCCCTCAAATTGAGTAATGAACTCATGCTCCTCTATTGTCGTTGTAGTTGTCGTACCATCATGTTGCTTCTTGTTCTTCCTCTTGGGACACTACCCAGCATAGTGCCCCATCTCACCACAAGCAAAGCATCTCATTTTTCTTATGTCCTTCTTCTGCCCACTGCCACTCTCCCGTGGTTGGGTCCCTCCCTTGGAACCTTGTCTCGCACCCTCACCGGTTTTCTTGTTGACCTTTGATCAAAGAGAAAGATCCTCATCCCCCCTCAGGCATATGTTTTTGTCTTGAATACCCAGAGTTGCACCTCAACTCCTCCCGTACGAAATCGTCTGAAAGTCTCTCCCAAGTAGGCATGACCTCCCGAGAAATAATGCCTCGTACAAATGAACCCTAAGGTTTGGAGAAGTTGTTCAAAGTTGTCCTCACCATAAAGTCTGGATCTACAATCTCTCCAACTGTTGCTAGCTCATCTCTAATCTAAGTGTATCTGCCAAGGTATGAAGTGACCGACTTGAAATCGAGCATCTGAATGCTCTTGAGCTTGTCCTCCAGAACCATCTTCTGGTTCTAGTTTGGACTCTGGTAAAGCTTGCACAAGGATGCCCATATCTCAAATGCATAGTCTTTACCAGTCAGATGGGCTATGATGTGGTCCCTCACCACATCACAAATAGTCCTCTTCGTCTTGTTTTTTTTCTTCTTGAAATCTGCATCCAACAATGGTGAAGGAGCAGGTGCGGGAGGAATCACCATGGGAACTTGAACTATATCCCATGGTTTAAGATCCTCCAAGACGAATGTGATCCTGGTCTTCCAAGGGGACTAGTTGCTAGCTTCGTCTAGCCTATCCTTTTCCTACATATGGGACACCGACATGGTTGTCCACTATAGCTCACACTGAAGCTCACATTGATGCTCACACTGATGCAAAAACTGCAAAAGAACTTAGCCTCACCACTTGACACATAAGCAGAAGTAAGGTTGTCCAAATGTGTCTGCAAAATAGTCTTGCAACTGTCCAACAAATCTTCCCACAAGTTGTCCACTAACTCTGCCAACAAGATGTCCAAAATCTGCCAACAAGCTATCACAAAATTTCCCACAAGATGCTCTAGAAATTAGCAAGTGTTCGCTAATAAGGCTCTGATACCATGAAGAAAAACTGAGGTACTATGAGGCTGCCAACTAAGGTATGCATTTGAACTTGATATTGGCTCTAAGTTTCAATCTCCAAAACTATCCTTTGTTGTTTTTAGGACAGCAAACAGTTTAGTAACTTTTTGCTCATAATTTTTGTTAGTTAAGTGTTCTTTGAGGTGCCCTTGCAATTGTTTTCGAACCAGTGGTTATAACATGCAATATATATCAAAACAAGTAACACTCCTCTATATATTTACAACAAAAATAAGTTGATCTACACTATAAGCATGCATGAAAATAGGACACATGTATTTTTGGTCAACATGACCCTGGATAACTCCCCCCCCCCTCGTGAAAACCAGTTTGGAATGGAAGTATATATAAGTGGTGTCTAAATCATGAGATGCAAGAAGAAATACAATATGTTGGAACATGTATACAAAGCAATGTCCTCTCGAGACTTACCAAAGGAACCAAGAAGAAATGTGCCCAAGCTCAGTGTGCCTCTTCCCCTTGTGGCCAAACCCACTCAAGTGATATGCCCTTGACCCTAGTTTATTTGAAGAAGAATCCCTTTCTCACAAACGTGATCTTGTATGCTCCTCTCCACTGAAACAAACAAATCTTCAATCCCTCAAGTCTATCTCCTCCCTTCTAGGTGTGCACCCTCCTCCTATAGTGTGCCCTCTTCCATGCAATATTGATCACCACAAAATAATAGGGATCCAAGCTCCCATAGCTCCTCCATGAATAGAAGCACCCAAGCTTCCCTCTTCCAATGCTTCCAACCTCATCCTCATGCTCCCTCTCAAACTCTCCAAGTGAGAAAATGAATGAATGAGCCTCCAAATGCACACTTGCACCCTCCTTGAGAAATCCATAAGGAAAACTAAATGTGGATGGCTAGGATCATCCCAAGCCATCCCTAATCAATGGTTGAGATCATCCCACAATAATCTCAACTCAAAACCCACTTTGGGTTAAGTTCCCTAAGTAGACTTTATGTCTCCTAATTCACCCTCAAAGTGAATTAACAGTCACTTTAGGCTAAAATGACCAAATTTCAATTTTGACTTAAATATCCTAAGTCAAAATAAAATTAGACACAAAGTACAAGGTACAAGGGTACCAACACCTCCCTCTTGTTGTTAGAGGCTCAAAACCACAAGGGAACCACTTCCCAAGGTACACCAAAACTCAACAAAGTTGACACTCCATTTTCGTATCCCCAACAAAGTCTGAATCAGAATATCCAATTAGGTTGAATTCATTCACCTTATAGTACTTGAGTCCAAAATCTTGAGTTCCCTTCAAGTATTTTAGAATTGTTTTTGCAGCAGACCAATGTCCTTCACAAGGTTTTTTCATGAATTTGGAAAGAATTACAATAATAAATGAAATATCTTGTCTGGTTCTGGTAAGGTAGATAAGACTTCTCACAAGTTGTTTGTACTTGTTTGCATCCTCAAACTCGTTCCCTTCCTTTGATGTGAGCTTCAAATTATGTTCCATTGGAGTGGAAACAGGATCACACTCAGTCATGCAAAACTTGTTCAACAATTCTCCACTGTACTTCTTTTGGGAGATGAATATGTACTTTGGATTTTGATTCACTTCAATGCCCAAGCATTACTAAAGATGTCCCAAATATGTCATCTCAAAGCCTTTCTTCAACTCTTTTTTTATGGATGCAATAAATCTTTCATTGTTCCATGTTATCAACATATCATCTACATATACTATACAATAGTTTTGTCAACTTTTTTGACAAATAGAGTTGCATCATCAATATTTTGAGAGTATAGGTTTTCATGGTTAAGGATAATTGATGCTTGCACTTTCTTGATTTAAATTGTGTAGGAAATTTTGGACATTTCAAAATTTCCTACATGGTTTAAATCTAGAAAGCACAAGGAGCAATCATCAAGATTGTAGTTCTTGAAATTCAATTCCAGAAGATGCTCAATTAGCTTTTCATACCAGGCTCGTGGTGCTTGTTTCAAGCCATATAAAGATTTGATGAGCTTTGTAATACCCTTGTTTCCCCAAGTTTGTAAATATAACTATAACTAGCTAAGTGACTATGGCGGACTAGATATGTGTGAATGTTTGATTTGATGAACCTTTGTATAAAAGGGTCAATGTATGTATTTTATGTTATTAATATAAAATTAATAAGTGTTGCATAACTGCTGAAAGGGAGAGTTTTCCAAGATAGACCATGGATGTTATGAGAGAGATGGTGAGGGAAACCAAGAATGGTTGAGATAACCCTCACCAAACTAGTACCTTATTGGATGTAATTGCTCAACAGTCCTCTGACCCCGAAATTAATTACAATTCAGGTTGGTAGTTGAAAGGCCCTCCTCAAGAGTTAATGAGGAGATGGGGTGGGGTACCCATCTGAAATGCTTCCAACCCTGACCACGAGTTGGGGATTCAGACCCACGCAACCTTGCTGAGGAAGGAAATAAAGGAAGTAATTCGGGGGACAGAGGCAGATCTGCAAGAGAGCAGTGTGGAGAATACGATCTCTAGAAAAGAAGAGGGTGTTTTTCAACTCTAGATTTGAGAGGAAAATTGAGAAGCAAGATCGTTCTGGCTGCAAGAATCCATGGGCGGGGTTTTCACTACAAGATGATAAATGAGGTTGACGAGTGACTATGGAAGTACTCACACAAACCTCCTTGCTTGGCATAAAGAAAAAATGTTTGCCAAGATCTTGTGGGAGGAGGAGAGTAACCTCCATTCCTGATTGTCGCTGAGCAAGGAGAAAGCATCTCTCTCGGAGCATCATGGTCTAGCTCGGGGGTGGCTAGCAGTAAATCCATCAGGAGTGGTTGCGCCTATGGTTGGGTGGAAAAAGGCACCCCTTTCAGTAGTCGCTTCACGGTTTCTAGTTTATGATAAGTATTTTCATGCTCTGTGTAATAAAATGGATGTGATGATTGTATGTTTGTGTTTATGGTTAAGTTTTACAGTGCTTGAACAGTTATTAGAAATGCTCATTTGCTTCCATAAACTACTATAATTACATGGTCTTATATTTACCTCAGCCTAGCTGCTAGAGAGTTATGGGATGTGAGTCTGTTAAAGATTCGGGGTAGGATTAACTGAAACGTTTAAGTCTTGTTGGCCTCTCAAGTCTACCTTAGTAGGAATGCCAAGTTAAAACTCTATGGAAAAAAGGGTGCTTCCTTCAGACCTTTCACCTATGTGATCGAGGGATCATACCCACAGCCTTAACAAATTCACAACCAAGAATTAAGCATGTAGCCCCTGAGAAGTTTTGGAGGACCCATATGACCAAGGTCTAGCAACCCTACACCAGTCTGAAAGGAGCTAAGCTCCTATTGGTTTCAGAGCTTCAGGAGCTTGGAGCTCCTAGAGGTTAAACTTCACAATCGCCAAAACCCTCGAATGTCCAATTTACGAAGTGACGTGGACTATCGATCCTCGGATCCTTTGGGATCCTTCTCAACCATCGATCTAAGGACTCTGCTGAGAACCCCTCTTAACTGCCCAACCAACCAGGACATGTCGTGGGAGCAACACGTGCCCCCCCCCTTTTCCCCTGTGAAATGTCATCCATTGGACCTGAGTTGTTGGATGAGAGGCTATGTGGCAGAAGATCCTACAGTCCGAAGACTTGTCACTCCAGAGGAACTTGGCTGAGAGTCCTCAAAGTGTGAAGACCCCTGAAGTCACGAACAACGGAGTAAATCTCAACCGTTAATAGGTAGGATACATGTGGTGTCAGATCCTATAGTCTGAAGAGTTGACACTTCGAGGGATTCGAGATGTGGTGAGTTGATAAGCTCTAAAGCCCAGAGTTGTGAAGCAACAGGAGCCGTGGATCGATGGATCAATGTGGATATATATCGACCATGAGATCTAAAGGACGTTAGAAGGTGATTTGTTTTGGATTGACGTGGCTCACTGGCATCATCTAGGGTGACGTGGACCCACAACTAAGGTGTCACGCGTCACCGGGATATGGATGTTTTGTAGATCCCTTATTACTATCAGAGCATGACACATGTCACCCCCTGAGGAGGGCACGTGTCACCCCTGGCCCTTACTACGTGTCAGCCCATGGTACGTGCCCGCGTGGCCAAAGTGGTTGGTGAAGTGACCGGGACTCTGGGACTCCGGAGGGTTTCGGGTGTAGTATCGTAGAGAGACTGAAAGGCTCGAAGGTCGAAGCCACGTGGAAAGCTTACAGGACTTCATAATTTAAGGACTCTGGGAGGTCTCGTGCACAGACAGAAAAAGGGCACTAAGTGTCTAAGCATCAAACGTTGAATTATCCTTAGGTGCATGCCTTAACGAGGAGGAAGACCCACCGTCATATTTAATGGGAAATGGATCTCCACCATAGATATAAGAGTGTTGGGAGTTCATGAATTAGTAGATCATTAACTAACATAAAAAAAATTATCGGCACTCAAGTAGTCAGTGAATAACAGAAAAACTACAGTGTAAGGAATGGTGACACACCATGAGTTGGGGGAAAGTTCCCACAATAGAGAGGAAGAATTTGATGAAAGGAGGGCGGTGGAAACCCCTCCAAATTTGGTTGAAACTGTAAGAATCCTCGTGGAAGAATTACATAGTTGCAAGGCTGACAATGAAAAGATGATAAAGGAATGGGAAAAGAAAACTGAAATTAATGCAGTCCTACTGCAAAGTCTATCATATATACAAAGGAAACTGCAACATGGTCTAGCTACCAATCATGTGGACAGGCATCATACTAAGAAAACTCCAAGTCCACCTGAGATACAAAAGCATGTTCCTGAAAGTGGCCACACTAGGAGGATCACCTCAAGGAAGGCCTAGCATGGAGCTAAGAGACATTCATCGAAATATTCCTCTGAGGACACTGACAAATCCAAGGAATCTTCTAGTGGAAAAACTAGTTCCCATTCTCAGACAAGAAGAAAGAAGAGGAAACATTCCAATAGTCATGACCCTGAAGTGTTCAAGAAATCCAAACCACCCACCTTCGATGGAGAGATTAAGAAGGGGGAAGAAGCAGAAATTTGGCTACTCGGCTTGAAGAAGTACTTCAAATTCCATGACTACTCTGAAAACTTAAAGGCTCGGATAGCCATTTTCAACCTAAATGGAAAATCTTCCATTTGGTGGGAGGACCTTAGGAATGTGAAAGGAATCCATGAGAAGGACTTGTCATGGAAACAATTTGATAAATACTTCAAGAAGAAGTATATGTCAGAAAATTACTTTGATGGAAAGACCAAGGAGTTCTATGAACTCGGGGTGGGACAAATCACCATAGATGAATATCTCAACAAATTTCTTGAGCTAATGAGGTATGTTCCCTACATAAAGGATGAAAAGGTAAAGATGCAATGATTTATTAGTGGATTACCTTAGTCCTACCGAGACATAATTGAGTTTGATGAGCCAAAGACTTTAGAAGATATTATTCGAAAGGCAAGGTATTTCTATGAGCAATTCAAAAATAAGACAGAAGCCCAGAAAGACTGGAAGAATAAAAACGATTTGGGATTCAAGAAGAAGGGGTTTAAATCCTCAATATTTAAGAACCATGGGAAAATATCTAGGATTAGTGTTCCTACTAGGAGTGTGTATCAACAAAACTTTCCATCCTAGAGTGGAAATAAACCATTCAGACCAGTCCCAAGTAAGATTGATAACACAAAGAGAGAACCCTTGAAATGTTGGGGTTGTGGAGAAGAACATATGTTGAGGGACTGTCCGCATAGGAAATGGAACAATAAGAGGGTCTACAACATCCAAGAGGCTACCACAGTCAATGATGTGGCTAGGAGCATGCCACAAATTTATGCAGCCTTGGATAATAGACAAGTTGACCACCAAGCTTCAGTGGTGGAGATGGAAGGCATGATTGTGTAACATACCCAGCCACCCACAGGTTGGGGTATGCTACCTCCAAGCCCACCCTTGGACTTCGTACTCTTACTGGTACCTTGTTTATTTAATAAGGATGCATAAGATAAAAGATTTAATGACATGCACAATAATATCCAACAAGCATGCATAATCTAAGATTTAGTTAAGCGATAATTAAAATACACAGCGGAATACATTCATACACAGATAATATCAGGTCCTATCTGAAGAAGGGGTAGCGGTAGACCCTAATAAGATCAGGTCTATCATGGAATGGCCTACCCCGAAGGACGTTTCGGATATCAAATCCTTTATGGGCTTGGCGGGATACTATAGGAGATTTATAAAAGGATTCTCCAAGATTGGGAGTCCAATCACTACCCTCCATAAGAAGGGGACAAAATTCACGTGGACACAAAAATGTGAAGAAAGATTTCAAACCGTGAAACATCTACTGACCCACGCCCCCGTGATGAAGATCATCGATTCTGAAGCTGACTTCCTCGTGTGCACAGATGTCTGTAAGGAGGGGCTCGGAGGATTCCTTATCCAGGGAGGAAGTGTGATCTGCTATAAATCCCGAAAATTGAATGAGCACGAAGTCAACTATGTGACCCATGATTTAGAGCTGGCCGCCATAGTTCACGCCTTGAAAATGTGGAGGCATTACCTCCTAGGAAGAAAATTTGTACTTATAACAGACCATTGTGGATTGCGATATCTGTTTGACCAACCAAAGATCAGTGCCCGACAAGCTAGGTGGATGGCCCTCCTCAACGAGTTTGATTTTTAAATCAAACATATTAAGGGAAAGGAAAATAGGGTGGTCGACGCCCTTAGCAGAAGCATGAAAACAATTCACTTGGAAGCAGTAAGCACCTGCGAGACGGATGTCAAGGAAAGAGTCATAAATGCACAAGAGACAGACACATTCTTCCAGACCGTGACCTCGTACCTGCAGCAAGAACCCACAAGGATAAAGTATGGAGGCTGCCAGATGATGGAAGGAGGTCTGCTCACTTACAAAAACAGATTGTATATCTCAGATTGTGACAACTTGAAGAGGTTCATAATGGATGAACTGCACAAAAGACCCTACATTGGTCATTTAGGATACCAGAAGATGATCACGGCCACCAGGAAACAATTCTATTGGCCTGGATTGAAAAAAGACATAGCTGAGTACTTAGCCATATGCATAGAATGCCAATAGGTAAAAGTAGAACACTGACACCAAGTAGGATTATTACAACCTCTACCAATCTCGGAATGGAAATGGGAAACCATCTCCATGGATTTCATCACCGGATTACCAACCTCGACCAAGCAAAATGATGCCATCATGGTAGTGGTGGATAAATTGAGCAAGTCCGCTCATTTTATCCCTGTCAAGTCGACTTGTAAGGCAATAGACATCGTCAACATATTCATGAAGGAGATATTCAGACTGCATGGTATGACGAAAGAGATTGTGTCTGATAGAGACACAAAATTTACTTCCAACTTTTGGAAATCATTGATGGCTGGTTTGGAGACCAAGTTACTATTTAGCACAGCCTATCACCCTCAAACCGATGGACAGACAGAAAGGATGAATCAAATATTAGAATACATGCTCAGGATGCATGTAATGCATCAACCCAAAAAGTGGGAAGACTACCTGCCACTAGTGGAATTCGCCTACAACAACGGCTACCAAGAATCCCTGAAGACGAGCCCTTTCAAAGTCCTCTACGGTAGGCCGTGCAATACTCCCGTCAATTGGAGTAATCACGTAAATAGAGTTAATATTGGACCCGACATGTTGAAAGAAATGGAACAACAAGTGTTTCAGATAAAACAAAATCTAAAGGTTGCTCAGAACCGACAGAAAAGTTACGCTGACCAAAAGAGAACTCTAAGAGAGTTCAAGGCAGGAGACCTTGTATACCTCAGGGTTAGGCCCAAGAAGAGTTCCTTGAAGATGGGAGCATGTGCCAAGTTGGCACCTCGATATTGTGGACCCTTTGAAGTTCTAGATAGAGTGGGACCTGTAGCCTATAGGCTAGCACTCCCTCCCACAATAAAAGCACATAATGTTTTCCATGTTTCATTATTGAAGAAATATGTACATGATTCTAATCATATAATTGACTGGTCTGTGATCCAAGTGGAACCGGAGGGAGAATTCCTACCATAACCTCAATGCATACTGGACAGAAAGGAAACCCTGCTCAGGAACCGAACCATTGCATAGGTCAAGGTGCAGTGGAAACATTTTGGCCCAGATGAGGCTACCTAGGAAATGGAAAATGCCATGAAACAAGCATATCCGATTTTGTTTACTTTTGTACTTACACGTTCTATTGATAGATAGAACATCTAGGACGATTTTCCTTTAAGGGGGAGGGAATTGTAACACCATGTTTCCCCCAATCTGTAAAAATAACTATATTGGCCAAGAATTATGGCAAACTCCAAGATGTGAATGTGTGATTTGATGGACCCTATATAAAGGGTCGACGAATGTAAATGATATATATATATATATATACGAATGTAAATGATATCTCTCTCTCTCTATATAT
>ML801561.1:150183-167194 GCA_009831015.1 Picea engelmannii | reverse complement strand
TGATCCCGGCAGGACACGTGTCAGCGTTTGGGAGGCGTCGGGATTTTTACTATCGGAGATTTGGGGAGTATAAAACCGTTACATATTGGAATCGCGATACGCGATTTCCCGATCAGATCTGGACCGTCCATTGTTCGAGGACGTGTGTTAGAGGATCCTGTAGAGTCGTGGATCGTGAAATCGGAGTTCTCGAGGCCATGAGAAGCAGGACATCATAAGTCCCGAAACCCCGAGAATCAATCCAGACCATCCGTCTGCGAGGACAGGTGGCAAATGATCGTGCGCCGTCGACGTTTTGTTCATCGGAGTTTTCGATGGTAAGGAAATTGTGTAACAGGAGATCGCGATCCGCGATCTCCCGATAGGATCTGAACCGTCCAAACAGCGGGGACACGTGGCGAGAGATCCCAGAAAGTCGGAGTTCGGAAAATCGGGAATCGGTGTATCGGGGATTTCAAGGACATGAAACCCTTACATTACAAAACCGCGATATACAAAATCCCGATATCATCATGAGCCGTTGATACAAGGGACACGTGGCAAAGGATCCCGAAGAGTCGGAGATCGGGAATCGGGGTTCCCAGAGACAAGAGATTTGTGCACAAGGAAATCGCGAGTTATGGGGGGTGAGTGAATTTTGACATTAGAAACCCCGAATCCCAATATTGAACCAGGGATTGGCACTTCGCTAATGAGGGTTTCTGGAGATTCCCCATGGTGGGAGTTTAACCCCAAAATTTTTAAAAATAATGATAGTGGGTGTGTTACACATATTAATTTATGTCTGCAATTTTGAACCATCGTTTAATTCGGCAATAAGAGGTAGATTTGAATAGCCAATGAGATCTTGACAATTTTTTTTTAAAATAAATGAAATAAATAAAACAATTCTATTTCTAAAGTGTTACATTAGAAAGTCATATTAATTTTTGGTCAACTGGTGAATTAATATATAGTCAATGGTGAACTCATCACTATATACCATGCCTATCGACAGGTATAATAACTATAAAATTTCATTTTATTTCATCCTTTTCATCCATTTCAATACTCAATTTTCTTATATTTAAATATATGTCAATTTATCTTTTCTTGTTATTTGCTAAGTTGGGACGTTTCTTACTTTTAAAGTGAAAAAACACTTAACACTTTTTACAAGGCCAAGAATAAGAAGATAAATGAATTCTAGCACACATAGATTTTAGTACATACCTTACATACAATGAATTTACAAAAATAAATTTATTTTGAGTAAATTATACATTGTATGATCAACACAATTTTGTATATTTATGATATATTTATGGAATTTTTAATTAATAATGTATCAATTTAAATTCATTTTAATTCTAGATCTATCATGTTTCGAGAGACATCAAATCTTTCGAGATACAAACTTTTCATATTTAAAATTTAATATATATATTACTTCACTATTGGATAGACTAAACTTTTGCTTATAATAGTGAAACTTATAATGTGCATGTAAATGTAATGAGAATGTATATCTATTGCAAAAGAAAATGAACTAAGAACCAAATCTTTTTAGTAATTACTAAGGAGTTATTATTTCTTTAGAATACAAAATTTGAAGAAATGTTTGCATTTCGAAGGATTTGATTATGTGTGTGTGTGTGTGTGTGTGTGTGTGTTAACTCCATATCAAGTATTGAATGAATTACACATCTCCCTCATATGGAGAAGTGGAAAGCACCTATGTAAAAAATAATATTTTTTTACACCACACGTCAACTTTCAATTGTTATATATATATATATATATATATAGACAAAAAAATATTTTATTATGGTCCACATTGAAATTATTTTTTCTCAATTATATTTTTTTAAATGCCACATGTCAACTCTATAATATTAAAAGCTAAGGAGCTATGCATCTCCCTCATACTTAGTTGACCTTTAGACATTATTATATTAAAAAAAGTGAAGTGCATTCTACCTTCCATTATGAAGGTGATGTAATGTGAATAACATGTATAAACTCAAATTAAAAAAAAAAAAACCATTAACCTATTATATCTAATTTATTAAAAAAACTAAATAAATTAATAAATATAACTAAATATAATTTAATCTTAATTTCAAATCTTTTAAATAAAACTAAATATAACTCCATCTTAATTCCAAATATTATTTTAAATGTTATTTTTTAACTAAAACATTTATAATTAAAATAAAACTAAAACATTTATAATTAAAATAAAATTATGATGTTACACTTAAAATATCTATAAAAATATACTTAAATTTAAATTTAAGGTACTATGAATAATTTAATAAAAAAACAAACAAACAACGAAATGACATACTAATCTATAACTACCCTTTACTAAGCAATGTATTCTCCAACTCCATGACAATGATGGTTCTTGTAACTACTAATAATGATGCTTCCATGATCAGTAAAAACCGTGTTCTAATAAATTCCCAATGTTGTAAAAAAATATTTGTTCAATATCAACATGAATCAGCTAACAAGCGTTAGGATAATCATCAACATTGAATTACCCTAGTGCAATGCCCCATACAAGCAACAAATGGTGAGTGAAGAAATAAAGAAATAATAAATTATTGGCAAAAGGATGTAATCATATAAATCCGAACCCGTCGTGTTAAGCGTAATGCCATTTGAGTTAAGCACAATGATTAAGCATTTATTTTTTAATTTTTTAACCATGAATTAAGCACCGCGATATAACGCTTGCATGCGCCCTAGTGAACTTCTGAGGGGCACATTAACAAAGAGATGACTATCAACAAAGAGATAAAAATATCAGTGTGCTTTTTTTTAAGTGTGTATGTATGTTTATGTGTGTTCGTTGTTTTTCTTTCATGTGTATATGTATATAGATTTTTTTTGTTTTTCAAAAAACAATTTTTGAAAAATAATAATGTATAAGTAGATTGTAAATGGAATATTTTTTCAATTTCACTTACTGAAATGAAGAGGATCAAGAAAGTCAAATCCATAGCCTCTCCAACTTTAATGGAAAAATCTCAGATCTAACTCATGACCACTTAAGTTAACTTTTGCAACTCAGACTCCTCTTTCCTTGACCTAAGTTCAAGAGAGCAAATACTTAGTTCAATAAGCATTCATTCATTCCCTCTCGGAAGTTTTACAATTCTAGATATTCCCAACTAAGTGGTAGTTGGTTCAATCTGTTAATGTTGTTGATGGGGAGACCATAAGTCACTGGTTCAAATATGGTCCAGTCCTTCACGGTTACCAATGACTATTATTCCTAGCAATTGAGTTGCTCTCCATGTAGATATTTGAGGGAAGAAGGTGAGACCCCACTAGTTTTTTTTGAAAAAATAAATAGAAATAATTTGACTCAATATTGAAGAAAACAACACCATACTATTTCATTAGAAGTTCGTTAACAACTTATTATTTTCCTTGTTAACCATCTAACTTTTAGATAACAACTCTAAAGATCCCAAATAAATGGTAATTATATAGTAACTAAGTAAAAAACCAACATTAAAAATATTGTAGAATTTCTAAATAGAAATAGTTTAACTTTGAACATTGAAGAATACAAAACTATCTTACTTCATTAGAAGCTAGTTAACAACATGTGAATTACTTTTAAGATAGTGTGGAAAGATGTTTATTCATTATTATTTTTTGCTTCCCTTTTTAGTTGCCTAGCTTTGAAGTTGGAAATATTTACTTAATGAGTAACGTATGGATTCTCAATTCAACATCACAAGAAGAGAGGGGCTTTTGATTATCAACTTCACTCATATTAGCTTGTTTCTTGTTATCTTTCATGTAATCTAATAATCTCAAGATTGTTGAAATTGAAATTGCATATTTATGTCGTTCAAATTATGATTTCGATCAGCTAGGTTGATTCAAAAACTTGATTTTCCTCTAGAATTGCAATTTGTGAGGGGGCAGTTGCATTGCATTGTGTAGTTGGAACTATTTTCATAAGTAAATTCTTAATGGATTCCTAAAAAAAATTAGTGAAATTGCAAATTTATTTGTTCAAATTATGTTGCAATTTGTAATAGGGGGAAATTGCATTGTGTGATTGGAATGATTTTCACAAGTAAATTCTTCTTAAATTCCTACCAAAAATGTGGTCGAGAAGTGGGGTGGAATAGGTGCCCTTATTCCATAACAAATCCCAAACCTAAGAAAAACTAGGGTTGGCAAATGGGAGCCTTCCAATCGACTCTATAAAATGTCAAAATGTAGCCCGGGTTTTCACGAGAATTATTTGGAAGGGTTTCTCACAGTCTGCTCTCTTTTATTTAATAGAGAATATTTGTTTTCGGTTTAGAGTACAGAGGGATTGTTTGTTTGCTTTAAGTCCTGTAATACATTTGTGTTTGGTTTAGGGTACTGAAGGATTGTTTATTTGCTCTCATTTTTCGTTCGGTGTGGTGAGGGCAAGGATGAATTAATGCTTCTTCTGACACCTCTTGTAGGAGGGCGGCTATGGCTGTCCGCTGAACGCAAGCAACTTTCTGAGTCCAACATCTATAATCTATTTGTATTGTGTTTAGGGTTTACACACTGTACATTATATTTAGGGCTTACCGCGGTTGCTTTGAAGGTTGAATATAGTGTTTACTGTGTATTATTGTTTTGCCTTTAAGTTTGGTTTTATGTATTATTGTTTTGCTCTGAAGTTTGGTTTTATGGCAATAGCCCTTGCAGCAAAAGAAGGGATACAGGACAACACTGGCCAAACCAGAAAACCCACTTTAGGGTTTTTCCGATTAGTTTTCTTTAAAACCCTCATGGGTTTGAACTATTTATGCCGTATCCGGCGTTTGCAAGCTCTAATTGATAATTTCCTGAGATTTATTCTTCTGATTGCTACGCTGGGTTTCCATTGTTGATTAGTAACAGCGTCTTTTGCAGAACAGATCCCTGAAGTGGCAACAGTGAACTTGTGTGGCCATTATAGCTAAGGTGGGCGCTTATGGGGCTCGAGGGCGAGCACTGTACAGGTAATGGTTTAATTTATTGAAATTATTGTTATTTGAATAAAATCTGTGAGTCGATTTATGTACTGTTCTCAATAAATTAACATCGATAGCCTGGTAGGCACCGATCATGTTTTTGGAAATAGATTTGGTGACTCTTTAAATCTTCATCAATCAGTCTTCTGTTTTTGGGGTATACACATGGCGTTATTTTTAAAGAATCCTTCCCGCTATTAATGATATTTGATTTTCTGGACATTGGTAATAAATTCCACATTAGGTAAAGTGAATCAATTGTAACTATCTTGAGCTGGGTTTATATTTATTTTTGTTGGAGAGGTGCATGCATTTTATATGGTAGGGATTGTCTCTTTAACCTGAACTTTATATTATCACAGGTTGACCTTGATAATATCACAGGTTGAACTTGATATTAACACAGGTTTGAGAGGTGCATTCTACAATGCAAGGTTACTATTTATTTGTGTTGGAGAGGTGCATGCATTTTATAGGGTAGGGGATTTCTCTCTTTTACCTGAACTTGATATTAACACAACACAGGTTTAAGAGGTGCATTCCACAATGTTGTTTTGCATATAGGAAATTGGATCTGGTCTTGATGCTTGATGGATCTTTAAATTTTTTTTTTTAAATTTGTTTTTCATTAGATGTTTTTACTATTTTTTTTTCTTTGTTTTTTTTTTTTCCACAAGGATATAGTTTTCCTGGGCTGTTTTTTATAGAGTTTTCCGTGGTTTTTTTTTGTTTGGATAGAGTTTTCGGGATGTTTTTTCTTCTATTTTATTTTTTATTTTTTATTTTTATTTTTTTGTTTGGATAGAGTTTTCGGTGATGTTTTTTCTTCTATTTTTATACAGATATTATATCTTGAGATGTTTTTTCGTTTTTATTTTTTATTTTTATACATATTAAATAAAGTTGAAATCATAGGGGCACATCTCAAGATATAATATCTCTTAGATATTCAAATTATACTCTAATTTTATGAAAATGGAAATTGTGAAAATTTTAAAGTGTATAATGAATATATAATGTATTTTGGCCAATCAAGTTAAAACTTATCAATTTGTTCAATTTGTTTTGATTTAGAAAAAGTAAAATTTATATAATTAAAAGTTAACAATAATAAATATAAGGTTAGTTGAATTAAAAGAAAATAATTGCCATGGAACATTACAGTACCTATTATTACATATTAATTGCCATGTATCATTACAGTACCTATTATTACATATTATACCTAATAATAGGTATGGCCCTATTATACGTAATAATAGGTATGACCCTATTATACGTATTGAAGAAATTGTAATGATACGTACTAATGAGAATAGAGGGAAATGGCGGTATTGTATGGCCCTATCCTTTTGCTGAGGTAGTTGAAACAAGTCAGATTTTTTTGAGTAATCAATTTCATTCTTTTTCACTTTCCATAATAGAAGTTATTATAAACCAAGTTTGCATCTTTCATACTGGTGACTCCCTTTAGTATCTTAACTTCATTATGGACAATTGGATCTTCTCTTTGATAAGTACTTGCTACTATTATAAACCGAGTTTGCATTCCCTTTAGTATCTTACCTTCATTATGGACAATTGGATCTTCTCTTTGATAAACACTTGCTAAATTGGATCTTCTCTTTGATAAACACTTGCTACTTGTACAAGGTTCCTTGATAGAAGTGATAGGTCAACATGATTGATAGGCCTTTTTGACTAATCAATACTTTTTCACTTTCTATAATAGAAGTTATTATAAACCAAGTTGGCATCTTTCAGCTTGACTTCATTATGGACAATTGGATCTTTTCTTTGATAAGCACTTGCTACTTGTACAAGGTTCCTTGCATGATAATTTTTAGATAGTACAACACTCTTCTATTGAAGATGTGTTTCATCCTCTTTCATATTCCCTTTTCTTTAATGCTTTGCATTCTCCTCCATATTTTCATGATCAAAATCAAACACATTTATTCGAATACATTTATTGCAAGGAGATTTTTATTTCAGACACATATGGATGATGTAGGAGCAATTTTGGCCTAGAGCAAATTTGCATCAACAAAAAACATTTATTTTCTACCTAATAAATTATAGGGTGACATGAGTGTCATAACTCGTTGTTATGACATGAGTGTTGTAACATCGTTGTTGCAACACTTGCACTATAACACCATTGTTGTGACACTCATGTTGTGACACCTGTGTTGTAATATGTTGTTGCAACTCTAGAGGAGTGGAAATTTTATTAGAGTGTTGCCATTCATGACTCTACATGTCTTCTAAGAATTTCATGACATTTGGTGGGCCAACTGTGTGATAGAGAAAATCACTTGAAATGATTGAGGAAATTAATTGTTACGGTTTTATAAGTTTCCAATGCACATTTGCAAAATGATAGAGAATTTGGATTGTTGTAATTGCCCAACGTCCAATGCATTTTGGGAGAGGAAAACAAGAAATGGTTGGAAAAAAAAGAGATGGTTTGGTTACGAAGAAACTAAAAAAATTCAAGAAAGGAAAAAGGACATGGGTAGTTTACTTTAGATAGATGGGGGGAGGAACAGTTCAATTTAGAGGTGAGAGAATAGAGACCGGAAGAAAGGATGTTTGCAGAAACAATAGATTAGTGGAAGAGACATTTGTTTTTAGTGGGATAGTGTAGAACAATGTGCAGGTTATCTAGACTCTATAATAGATTAGTGGAAGAGACATTAGTTTTTAGTGGGATAGTGTAGAACAATGTGCAAGTTATCTAGTCATAGAGATTGGATGAGTATTGTACCAGATTTGGTCGATAAATTTTCTCGAGTCCCTGTTTAATGGTGTTGTCCCTGTTTAAGTGTAATTATGCACTCTTTAAATTGGTGATTTAGTACATAATTGAGAGTGACTGCATCACCATCATTGTCCTATAACCTTTGACTAGTTTTGATTAGTGCACAATATTTTCATTAATAATTTGCTCAAGCTATAACTTTTTTGAGCTTGAGCCTTTGAAACAACCTCCAAGTCATTTCCCATACTCTATTATAACACAACGAGAGAGAATTGTAGTTTGAAGAGTGTACTTCACCAAACAGTGAAAGGAAATGTGTTCGAGCTTTTCCTTATGTTCTCTTAAAAAACATTATTATTCCATTACTTCAACTATAAGAGAACCCAAGGTGGTGGATGTCTACTATCTTCATCATTAAGGGGTATGATCACCCTTAAATATCTCCAATAATTTGGAGATTCTACCCAAATTGAGGGCACATATTCCCATCTTACCCTCCACTAAATAAGGATTTGATAGTTTGAGAGTGGAATGGATCATTCTTATGCCTAGTTTGTGTGTGCTAGCGGTGCCTTCCATGTCCTTTTAATATAAAAGGGAGGGCCACATCATGAGGTGATGTCTCTAAGATATAATTGTTTGATTAACTAACCATCAATGGAATGGCTCATTGTTATGCCTATTGTGTGTGTACGACCATTGCCTTCCAATCCCCTTCTTTTAACAGAAAAATGAGACATCATGAGGTGATCTCTCTATGATATAATTGTTTGAATGATAATCAATGATCTTATTTGTTGATTTTCTAGCATGCTTAAATTGTCTTTTTTGAAGACTTTGTTGGCATTATAAGATCCAAATTGTGAAACTTGTGAGATCAATTAGTGGAAATGATCTATGTTTATTTTTTAATCACTTTCAAAAACTATCTTCATATGCCTCTTTCTTAATGGTTTCTTTGCAACACCTAGGAATTTGGCTAGGACTTGAATAATCACATTGTTTTCATATTTAACCACATTGTTTTTCTTAACTCAAGTTTCCTATATGGCCCCATTAAAAGTAAACTTCACCCAATTTTGCCTAGGTGGGTTTCAAATTTGGTTATAAGCTTCCTTGATTAACCTATATTCCAAATTTGGTTGCAAGCTTCCTTGCTTTACCTCTATCCATTAATCTATGTTGTGGCAAGGAAGATACCCATGGATTAGCACAAATCCAAATCAAACCGATTGCCTCCTTTATCTTAGTAATTTCTATGATGGTTCTTTTGAATTTTGCCATGAGTAATTATTTTAATCTTCTCTTCCCTTCAAAAACCATGTCATTCTTGGCTTTCCATAAAAATCAAAATTGAAGCAAGATGATTGTATCCTTACTTACTTATTTTAAGAGCTTAGCATTCCAAAGGAAACTTGGGCCATATTTTGATCAAGACTTTAACAAAAACAACATATGGCCTATATAGTTTACATAATTTGCTCCAAAACGCCCAAACCCACTTGCTTGATTCTAATGAGGATATGATTCACACATTTCTCTTCCCCCAAGCACCCACTACACTCAGATAGGGCCACTATACCTTGATTGAGACTTTAACAAAAAAACTTAGGGCGACCTATCTTGCTTACATAATTTGCTTGACAAAGCCCAAACCCACATGCTTGATTGCAATGCAAGAGGATATGAGTTGCACATTTTGCTTCCACCAAGCACCTACTACACCAAGATAAGCTCATTGTACCTCTTGTCTTTGGTGCCACTATCGAGGATTTTCTTTTACATTCTAACCATATAAATCCAACTACTTTTGATTAATTAGATTATTGGCAAATTTTCTTCTTAGTAGGACACCTCTAAAGGATACAATCCTTGAGGCTTAATGCATACTTGTTTGATGGTGCATGTCCCCTTTCTTTTCACATTCCAACACATAACACCTCTACCTTCTTTTTCAAGAACATATCATCTTGCTAATTTATCCCTAATGAAGATTTTTGTTGTTATCCTATTTCTAAATGGGCCACTCATTTAGGGCTTTCCACATAATGGCCTTTAGCTTCCCTTGAGATCACATCTCCAATGATTTTGTCCTGTTGTCCTTACCTTATGCCCATTTTGATCTCTCATTATTATCATTTTATTTTCTGGATCAACTCCTTCTATCCACCTCATGAAACTATTTGTTAGGCTTTTTCTTCTAATATTAACCCCAATGAGACTTTGGTCGTCATTTTTTTTTTCATTATCACCAAGTCCTTTATGCCAATCCTCTATTCGTAGGAGCTAGATCTTTGTTGCATGCCGCTATATCCATTTGATTTCCTAGCATTCTATGGAAAGGATTCAACATTTTTCCAAGATCTTTAAGCTTCCCAATGGAGCAAGAAGGATGGAACAAGAGCATTGCTTTGATCAAAACCAAGTCTACCATGGGTGTTTATCCATCTGATAACTTGTTTTTAATTTTCATTGTGTAATATTAGTTCTTAGTCTTAGGCCTTGTGCCACTTTAAAGATATTTGGGTTCCCAAATATTAAAAGTATGATCACTTTAATTCCATTTAACATAGTTATTAACTTGATAAAAATTGTGACTTCAAAACAATAACTCTAACCTTAAAAATCCATAATTTTGCATCAAAAACTTCTAAATCAACCTTTAAATAGAAAAATTGTACTACTAATACGATTGTTTTTGGGGAAGATTAAAATTACAACCTCATGTCTATTTTTTTGAGTGGTGTTCTCTTTAATATTGTTGCAACCAAAATTTAAAATCAACCCTCAAAATCGAATGGTAACACCTTTTTTTTAGGTTAAAATCACAACATATTTTAAACCATGGTCTAAAAAAGGGTATTGTTGCAAACAAAACTATAAATCATTTCAGGGTTAGTTTATTACTCAATCAAGAGCCCAAAAATTTAAATTTTAATATATTTAAAAGTATTTTTAGTACTACCAATATCACTATAGTTTTTTCAAATAACTTTTCAACATTTTTCTATCAAATTTTAAATAATGTCTATAGTTTAAAATTTAAGAGAGGACCAATCTAAAGGATATCCCAAGTCAACTTGTTTGTGGGGTTGATAGGACTCTTTCTCCCCCTATCACTATGGAAGACCGAGAGTCTACCAAACTCTTCTTTAAGAGCTCTTTTCGAGAGAGCATCCGCCTCTCGATTACGCGACCTGGGTAAGTGATGAAAGGAGATGTCCGCGAAGAGAGTTGACAGCCCCATCACTCTATCCTTCCAGCAATCAATGTGGATCGAATGTAGCTTGGTCTTTTTTGAGATCCAATCAATGATAACTCGCGAGTCCCTGAGGACATGCAGGTGACTAATGGACCAGCAGGAAGCAAGAAAGAGGGAGGCCCATAGACCCAGTAGCTCGGCCTGTTCTCTTTACTCTAGTGCTGATTGGTGTATTTGGGTTTTATATAGAACTTGCACATTTCTGAGGTTTCCAAGTGGTGGATAGCTTGAATGGGGCCTACTTGTTGTTGTGTCCGGTATTGATTGTCGGCCGTTTTGATTGTGTAAAAAAATTTATACCTAATATAAATTTGAGTAATTTTCTCTTGAAAAAAAACTTGTTTGTGGGGTTGACAATTTGTTTTTTATTTTAACTTCGCCTTAATAATAATGCTACTATAATCATATTTCATTAACATTTTTATAAAAAATAATATCATATTTTATAAACAATTCTTTTCATCCATGTAATATGGGCATAAAAGTTTTATCATTTAATTTTTATTTTTTTTAATTAATAAATATATAATAAAATAATATTTATAATAATTTAAAACATTATATTAAAATATTTCATATTTCATTAACATTTTTATAAAAAATAATATCATATTTTATAAACAATTCTTTTCATCCATGTAATATGAGTTATTTTTTTTAATTAATAAATATATAATAAAATAATATTTATAATAATTTAAAACATTATATTAAAATATTTCATATTTCATTAACATTTTTATAAAAAATAATATCATATTTTATAAACAATTCTTTTCATCCATGTAATATGAGGGATAAAAGTTTTATCATTTATTTATTTATTTATTTTAATATTTATTAATAAATATATAATAAAATAATATTTATAATAAATTAAAACATTATATTAAAATATTTCATTTATTTTAATAAAAAGAGAAAACAAAACACATTAAATAGATTTTTTACTAACCAACTAAAAGAATGATTAAGGTGAAGAACATTCATAAATGGTGATTAATTAGAGATTCATTTTAATTTAAGATTTAAGAGATTCATTTTTTAAAATTTAAGAGAGGAGCAATCCAAAGGATATCCCAAGTCAACTTGTTTGTGGTTACCAACTTGGGGTTGACAATTTGTTTTTTTTTAACTTCGCCTTAATAACAATGCTACTATAATCATATTTCATAAACATTTTTATAAAAAATAATATTTTATAAACAATTATTTTCATCCATGTTGTAATATGGGGCATAAAAGTTTTATCATTTAATTTTTATTTTTTTTAATATTTATTAATAAATATATAATAAAATAATATTTATAATAATTTAAAACATTATTTTCATCCATGTTGTAATATGGGGCATAAAAGTTTTATCATTTAATTTTTTTTTTTTTAATATTTAGTAATAAATATATAATAAAATAATATTTATAATAATTTAAAACATTATATTGAAATATTTCATTTATTTTAATAAAAAGATAAAACAAAACACATTAAATAGATTTTTTATTAACCAACTAAAAGAATGATTAAGGTGAAGACCATAAATGGTGATTAATTAGAGATTCATTTTAATTTAAGATTTATTATTGGGTTGTTGATCTCCCTTGTCATGGACTAAAGTCAATCTCCTAGGGTCTTCTTGAAGATTAATCAAGATTTCCCTCTTATGTTTTTATGGAGGTGGTACACTTCTTTCTCACTCAAATATTCAATAAACTTGATCAAAACATATATTCATACATTCATAACATAAACACCTTACAAGGGACCAAATAATAAATGAATTATAAAAAGAAGATGATTACCTCACATGCATCCATTACATCACATCAATTCATTCAGATAATGAGAAAAATGATTTGAAGCAAGACTAATAGATAGAAAATAAAGATGGTGGTCCAGAAATCGGATAACTTTAAAAGATTCCATTCATTGAAACTCATAAGATGCATAAAAGCACACACAATATCTCATGCTTTATGAAAAGTTTGAAACCACAAAGGTTATGAACCCTTGGAAATAGTTCTCTGCAAGAGTCAAAATATTACAAATTGAATGTTCAAGTTTGAATAAAGTGTTTGCCTATTGCAATACATAATGTTCTTGATACTTCAATGATTTAAGTAAATGTGTTTGTCCAAATGAACACATGAAAAGGATGAATGAAGTCAGCGATTGACTTTACAATTGAGCAATACACTTAATGAAGTTGAATGATCAAAGATTGGGATGAAGGAAAGGAAATGTTTCAAAAAGAAAAACACTCACAGAGTAACAACGAAAAGACAGATGAATGGATGAATCTCTCTCAAGATAAAGATCTTTGATGATCAATGATGCATTTGTTGATAGGGTACTTGTCTCTTATATCTATAAAACAAGCCTTCTTGAAATAACCATTTTTCTGTAGTTATTTTGGGTTAACTATATCCGCCGATGACTTCTTGAGCCCCTCATTAATATAATCCTTCATTGGTGTGACGATGATGTCTTGTTTAACCCTTATCATGAATATTTCATCTTCAATTTCTTTGAACTCGGAGTGTAGTTGCTCTATTGTTGCTAAGTGGTCTTCATTATTATTTATAAAAGTAACCAACCACCACTTGATTTCATCCTCCAGGAAATCAACGAGTTAATCAAACTCGTTGGCCCACGATGCTTTGATCGTGCTCAACTCTGCTTCTAATTGTTCTTGTGTTCTTATGCCTGAATCTGTTACAAACTGTGGGCCTTCAACCTCCTTGACAATTTCTAATGCTTTCAAGAATGCATTGCTTATTTTATTGTCTACTCTTGGACAGGTGGCAATATAATCTCTTAACATGTGTATCCTAGCCATCCATCATGCTTTTAGTTGTTTTTAGCTTTTAGAATCTCTTAACATTTCCTTCTTTTAGTTGTTGACTTCTATGATAGTCGCTTGGACTTGTAACTCGTGCAACAAAAGCACTTAAGGCATTTTTATAGTAGACTTGTCATGCTCCAGATCTTTTTGCAAGTATTCTGTTAAGTTGGAAATTCTTTTAGATAGGTTCTTAGATTTGTGTTGACTTCCCATGCTTGTGAAATAATAGTAAGCCACCTACTAATATTCTCAACAACATACAACCTGGCTCCATTTAACAACTTAGTGACTTTCATTATTTTTATCGATGTTCCAGGTGTACTAAGGGGCATTTGATCAAGTACAACAATGGCCAAAGGCTTTGCAAATAATGGCTTGGGACTTCATGCATCCTCAAGCCCGATTCTTCTTCTTTTCAATTTGATGTTTTTAGGCTCTTGCTCAGAGATGGAATGGGAAAAAATGCCTCCAGTTGTGAGATTTAATTTAAGGAGTCTTGAGGCATTGATTCTTGATACATCAACTTTTGAATTCCATGTTTTAGTCACTTTTTTATTTTTCACATGGACTTTCTCTATTTGTAATTTTCTCTCTTATTTATTATATTTAGCATTGTGCAGTGTTAAAGATTGCTCTTCAAAAATTGATGGCTCTTCATGAGCCAACTCCTCTGTAATTTGTCGACTTTCAACGATTCTAAGTGCTACCCAGTTGAGCATTGGGGCATTGTCAATTTTCATATCAACTACATTCCTCAGGCTTCCTGAATTTTGTAATCCATTTATGTTTGGGCTTCTCTTTCTCTTTTGCTGAGATATGACATGTGTTTTTTCAATATCAAATGGGGGTGGGTCTTCTTCGTCATCTCCTCTAGCATGTGCTTCATTGTTCTATCCTCTACTCACATTTACTTCATGTTTCTTTTGTCTAAAGGAGGAACTTCTACGTGGATGGGGAACATAAGAAGATTGCACGTTAGTTGTATATTTTCCTCTTTGCCTTGTTTTTCTTTGAGTGTTTGTGTTAATTTCCGTGACCAAATCATCATTACATACATACTTATCCTTACTCATTAGGGTATTTGGGTCGCTATCACCAATTTCTTTAGCAATCTTTGTGAAAAGATTGTTGTATCTCATGGATGCCAAGTGTTCGGAGAATAGTTCTTCCGGGTCGAAATCTCTCGAAAGTGTTGATGTTTGGACAACATTGGGAGACATTATCTTAGAATAATAATTAATAATATGATTATTGATTATTAAATATCATATATAATAAAGTGAATGATAATAACAAATAGGTATTGATTATTCAAGGGACGTGTTGGAACTTAAATAACCCTAAACTTTGAGCTTTACATTCTCCACTTCATGAAAATATAATCTTTCCCAAAGTGGTAACTCGGAAAATAACTTTCGAAATTTAAATCAAATTCATTTCTCGTTAATTAGTAATAAAGTGTTCATGATATCCGTCGTTGATGGAGTTTTCCCGTTTGATCGAACGGTCCTATTTTTCCGAGAGTTTTGGAGCCACTTGATCGTTAGAAGTAAATCACTAAAGGTCGCTCCTGAGCTTCGCGCTTCGGGCGTTTTGATAAGTCTTAACGATAAAATATCTGAAACCCAAAAGTGTCAGTTCATCACTTTTCATAAACCTTTAAAGGACACAGGTCATAGTACACGTGTATATTTTGAATCTTCCCTGGGTTGACAGGTGGCACCCATTTTTGATATTTTAGTTTGAATATTCATACGATTATAAGTAACACACAACATCTCCCTGTTCTCGACACGTCACTACGAGAGATGACCCTTCAAAAATATAACAAAGAGCTAATTCACAAATCCATGAAGCACTAAAATGTTGAAGTATTAAATTTTAATTAATTACTTGATAATCTTGGTCAAAAGATAATTGATGTCTTCACATTTTGGAGTTCAGACGTTTATCTTTCATCATATTTTAAAATCTCCGAAATCCGAATTTCCGAAGCACGCAAACTTAATATGATTAATTAAAACTTAAAAGCAATTATTAGATAATTAATCTTTTCGTAGTTTTAGGTTTCGGGAATTTTTTCTCGAGCTATATTTAAAAATCTCGAAGTCCGAATATCCGAAGCACTTGAAGCTAAACATGATTAATTAATATTTTAAAAGAGATTATCTCGTAATTAACCTTTTGTAGATTCACGTTCGTAAAATTTCAATTATGTTTCATCCAAAACTCTCGAACACGAGTCACCGAATACTAATGCCATTTATCACAAATCAACGGTAATGGTTTTTAACATAGATTGCGGATTGCCATGTATACTTTCCCATTAAGGATAATAAATTTGTCTATACTTGAATCAATGCACCTGATGTGAATAAAAATGCTTGATTTTGAATTTCATTTTCATCTTCTACAAAGTAGTAAGTTTTATCCGATTAAAAAGCTCACACAATTCCTCTGCAACAGGTATACTCGTCCTGATTTCGATATCATGGCACCACGAAAGATGATGAAGAAGACTGATGCATGGTGAAGGTTCAAATCCGAATGCAGACGTTCTGTTCGACACTACGCTGCGAGCTATAGACTTGGTTAAATCTTGGACACGTGTGTTCGAGATTCTAGAACATGAGGTTATAAATTGCCCAGAATATTCCAGCGATGAAGTGGACGATACTCACAGAGCTAAACTCAGATATATAGCCCAGTACGAGCTTCACAAGATAGTTGCGTGACCGAGACTTATGCCATATAATGACATGATAAGTTGGGCCCTAGAAAACGTTGACGTCCAAACCAGAAGCATCTACAACTATCAAAAGGTTGTTTTTGGGTCTTTTCGACCAGAACACATCCAAGTAATGTATAAGATAAATATAATTACAATGTTGCATTCATGTTGGAGTTTGAGCAACATGAATGCATACAATATGACAAAAGTTATCCTGATATCTTCAAGTTATGGTGGGGGCACCCAGAGAAGTGTAAGTTTTAAACCTGCGAAGTAAAGTAATTCATATAGATTCTTAAGCAAAACAAAAATTAATCAATGGCTCATACACAGAATACACAGAGATTTTATACCGGAAACCCTCAATCAGGAAAACCTTTCTTATATTCATTATCTCGAATT
>ML801561.1:129194-143058 GCA_009831015.1 Picea engelmannii | reverse complement strand
ATATCTATTGTAAATTATTCACTCTTTGAGTGTGGAATACGGTTAATGAGAATTCTTCCATTCTTTCTATCTTGTTTCTTCTTTCTCAATTTCTCTCTGCAAATGTGTGTAGTATTTTCTAGCTAGATCTATTCTGTGTAGTTTCAACACATTTACATGGTATCAAAGCCGACATAATGCTAAGAAAAAGCTACACCAAATCATTTTTTGCAGGTACAAAAGATTGAAGACAACAAAAAGATGGATTGTTTGTCGGAAATACTTCTCACGCCTCATAACTATTTGGAATGGAAGCCAACAAATTTGCTTATGCTAAGATGCAAAGGCTTATACCAAATTACTATGGCAATGGAAGTAGACCCTGATTCTGTCGATGAGAAAAATGACTTTCTCAATAGACAAGATATGGCCATAGGAAGTATCGGTATGTCTGTTTCTCCCGAACTTTTCCATCAAGTATATGAAGAATCACAAGGATCAACTCCAAATGAATTATGGACCTAATTGGAGGTTCTATTTGGGAATAAAGAATATTGTGAAGATTTCATGCAGGAGGTTGAACAAATAGAGCAAGAAGAGAAGCCATCAGAAGATCAAGCCTCTTATTATGAAGAGTCTTCTACAAAAGTATTTGCAGAAATTTGTATTCCATTAATTGAAGATGATGTCTACTCCATTTCAGATTTGTTTTCTGAAATTCATGTGGAAGAGATATGGCACGCATCTCAGGAGTCACATGCAGACACTTTTGCATGCACCATGCATGCATCTCAGGAGTAAAAAAGGGAGTCGCGCACATTAGACGCCATTCTAATATTTTCTGAGCCAAATTTGCAGAAACAAATTGGATATTTGAATTCCTCTCGGAAGAATATCCAATTTCAAAAAAAAAAAATCGTCCAAAACGGACTCCGAGAACTGAAGTTATGATCATTTCAAAATCAACAAAATTTCATCGTTTTTTCGAAAACGGTCGTACGGTTTTCAAACTTTCATCCAAACTTTATTTGGATATTATTCATTACAATAAGATAAAGTGGATATGCGTGGACATCTCAATGGTGCATATACTTCATCATATCCTTGCAGACATCTACATCTGCAACAAAATCTTTAACGAGCACAAACTTGCACAGTTGCGAGGTCTTCTTGAAGTGAAGGACAAGGTTGCTTAGCAACTGTTTTTTGTTCCTTCTCATTTTTTTTTATGCATTTTAATTTGAGGGTTTTTTTTTCCATGAGGTTTTCCCTCTTTCCTCACTTTATTTCAGTGTATCTTTTGTATTTGGGTACCTAACATGGCCTCGTTGCCGGGATCCATTCTTTATTTTCACCATAGTGATGTTCAGGGGGGGCAGGGTGTTGGAGTTACTTCACACACACCTAGGGTTTATTTTTCCTAAGGTTATTCCTTGTTTATTAGTCATAATTAGTCATTATCTAGTCTCTTATATTTTAGGGGAGAATATTCCACCCAAAGAATATTCTCTTTCAGTTGACACTTCAGTTTGACTAGTTGAGTTGAGTTTAGATGTTGCATTGGTTTTGTCACCATGCAACATTGAGATTGTCACCAACTCACTACTCTTTGTTCAGTCAGTTAACTGAAGACTAGTTGACTAGTTAACTCAGCTAGGTGGAAGTTCACTCCCGTAACTGCCTGAGAGACTAGACTAGGTGGCAATTTACTCTTGTAACTGTTGGTGTATGTCCAGATAAATTTAGACCACCACTATGGATCACTAGTTACTCATGTATCCTATATCTATTGTAAATTATTCACTTTTTGAGTGTGGAATACGGTTAATGGAAATTCTTCCATTCTTTCTATCTTGCTTCTTCTTTCTCAATTTCTCTCTGCAAATGTGTGTAGTGTTTTCTAGCTAGATATATTATGTGAACACATTTACAAGGAGTACGTTGTCCCATTTTCATACAGATTACAATGGGAGACTGATTATACAAATAATGTCTGTGAGTATGAATCCCTAGTCTTAGGATTGGAGGCTGCCAAAAAATTAAATATTGAACATCTGATAGTTTATGGTGATGCAGAGCTTATTGTGAAACAAATAAAGCAACAATATCAGGCTAAACATCCAAGGCTAAGGTCATACAAAAATTGTGCCTGGGATTTGATAGAGAATTTCTTCTCGTCCTTTAACATTTACTACATTCCCAAAATGGAAAATCAGCAAGCATACTCTTTAGCCAAGGCAACTGCAACGTTTGTGCCACCTAATGTCCTAAAACTAAAGTATCATATTGAAATGAGACACATAACTTTGATCCCAAATAATGTTCAGCATTGGCAAATCTTTGAAGATGACGAGCAAATTAAACAGTTCCTGGAAATGGTTGATGAGTTCTCTGAGACTCATATAAATCGGGAAAATCAGAACGATCATATCTAGATCATGTAGGAAGGTGAAGATCCTGAAAAGTTCCAGGATAGGATCGCAAATCACCGAATGCTTGTTCTTAAGAACAATCAGATCCCCAGAGGTTTGATACCCTTAGAGAGATTGTTTGACCAAGATGATATACCCTTAAAATATACCTTACGACCTCAGCCCGAAGAGGTTTAAGACTGTAATATAGGAACTAAAGAGGATCCTAAACTGGTCAAGATATGTAAATACCTTCCAGAAGAATAAGTACGCATAGTTTCTTAAACAATATAAAGACATCTTTGCATGGTCCTATGATGATCTAAAAACTTACGATACCTCTGTAATTGAACATAAGATTCCTTTGAAGCATGGTATCAAACCTTTCAGGAAGAAGCTGAGACAGATAAATCCTATCCTCTTTCTAGTAATAGAAAGGGAAGTCAAGAAGCTCCTCGATGAAAAGATTATTGTTCCACTCAGGTATTCCAAATGGGTAGCAAATCTAGTACCCATCGGGAAGAAAAGTGGAGAAATAAGACTGTGTAGATTTTAGGTATTTAAACCGGTCATCCCTCAAGGACAACTACCCACTGCCAAAAATGGATCATGTCCTAGAAAAAGTAGTTGGAGATAACATAATGTCTATGATTGATGGTTTTTCCAGATACAACCAAATTGTTGTCCACGAAGACGACAAAGAAAAAACTGTCTTTTCCACGTCGTGGGGAAATTTCATGTACGATAAAATCCCATTTGGTTTGATGAACGCAGGGGCTAATTTCCAAAGAGCGATGGATATAGCTTTCATCGGCGAGAGAGATAAATTTGTTGTTATTTACTTAGATGATCTAACAGTCTTCTCAAATTCTGATGCAGAACATTTGGTTCATCACAAACAAACTTTCGAGAAATGCAAAAAATTTGGTTTGTCTCTTAACCCTAAGAAGTCACATTTTGCTATGCAAGAAGGCAAGCTTCTAGATCATATAGTTTCGAAGGATGGAATCAAGGTCAACCCTAAGAAAGCGAGTCAAGGCTATTGACACGATAAACATTCCTAGAAATAAGAAAGAAATCCAATCTTTTTTAGGGAAAATAATTTTTTTGAGAAGATTTATCCCTAACTTCGTTGAAATTGTCAAACTAATTACAGACATGTTAAAGAAAGACAGTGAGATGAAATGGACCGCCGAAGCTAAAGCACCATTCGAGCTGGTTAATAAATCTATAAGCGAAGCACCAATGTTAGCTAGTCCAGACTATACTAAGGACTTCCTGATATTTTCTTTTGCATCTGAACATACAATCGCAACGATACTCCTACAAAAGAACGAAGAAGGTTTCGAGAAACCGATAGCCTTTTTTAGTAAAAGTCTCAGAGACACCGAATTAAAATATGATATACTGGAAAAACAAGCTTACACAATGGTGAAATCTCTCAAAGATTTCAGGACATATGTACTGCATTCCAAAATAATCGCTTATGTGCCAACAAGTGTTGCCAAAGATATCTTGGTACAACCAAACAGTGATGGTAATATAGGTCAGTGGTTAGCTAAAATTCATGAGTTTGATCTAGATGTGAAAACAACCAAGCTAGTCAAAGGTCAGGGCCTGGCGAAATTGTTAGCAGAATCAAATTTCAGGGCACTCGGGATAAACCACCTGGAATCACACAGATATATCCCAAATATAGAGGAACTTGATTATCAAGCCCCTATAGTCCAAATTGAAGATAAATTTTCTTCCTCTGATTGGTATCGCGATATTTTTTTATGCCTCCTTACCTTCCAATGCTCGAGTGACATGACTCCATCCAAAACGAGAACGTTGAAGCTACACACAGTTACATATTGTATTATTAAAGGCCAATTGTACTGGAAGGACCCTTTAAGTTTCTTGTTGTGTTGTTTAACAGAACCTAAAACAAAGAATTTCATAAATGAATTTCACGAAGGAGTGTGTGGAGGACATCACGCCTGGAGGGAAACAAACTACAAGATTTTAAGATCTGGATATTATTGGCCAAAGTTATTTACTGATGTGAATGCCAAGGTCAGAGCCTTCAACCCTTGCCAACTGTTTTCGGGTAAGCAAAAGCTCCCTGCACTACCTTTAATCCCAGTCAAAGAAGAGGCTCCTTTTCAACAATGGGGTCTGGACTTCATCGAAGAAATCCACCCATGGTGAAGCACCCAACATAAATGGATTTTAACTGCTACTGATTATTCCATGAAATGGGTCGAATCCATTCCAACTCGGAATGCCACCGATTCAGTAGTTATAAACTTCTTGGAAGAGAACATCCTATCGATATTTGGTTGCCCTTGAAAAATAGTCATGAACAACACCCAAGATTTCAAATCTATGACAATGGTAAATTTTTGTCAAAAGTATAACATTGTGCTAGGAAATTCTACAATTTATTATCCTCAGGGAAATGGGTTGGTTGAATCATCCAACAAGATCCTGATGAATAAGAAGGCTTGGCACGTTGACAAAAAATAAGAAGGCTTGGCACGTTCACTTGAAATACGTCGTATGGGCGAACCAAATCGACACCAATAAATCAATAGGTATGTCCCCTTTTCAAATGGTTTATGGTACTGACGTGGTCCTTCCTATCAATATTTCTCTTCCTGTGATGAATTTGTGGCAAGACACAAAATATGAGCCAAATGACGTTACGAGGAGGATAAACCAAATAATCGAAGTCCAACAAAACAAGGCCGAAGTAAATGACAAACTTCAAAAGTACCAAGATAATATGAAATCCATTTTCGATAAAAAAGATAAAGACATGGAGTTTCTTCCTAGTGATCTAATTTTAAAATGGGATGCTAGAAAAGAAGATGCAGGAAAAAACGGCAAGTTCGATCATCTCCAGTTCGGACCATTCACGATTGTAGCTACAAAGGGAAAAAATTCCTTCCTACTGGAAAATCTCGACGAATTTTTTTTTGACGCCCCTATCAACGGCCACTATCTAAATTTTTTTATGCAATAATCATGTTTCACACTACCATTGTATATACCGGTTTTAGTTTCATGTTTTTATTTTCAATTGCATTTTCTTTCGTAAATTATCTAAATTTTACTTTTTCATTGTAAATAAACCAAGTCTTATTCGATATCATAAAAGCAGAATATAAAATATCTGCATTGCATATCATTTCTATTCTGAGGAATTCTCTGACTCTTCCTATCTTGGTCCCATGAAAAATAGTTACTATCAGATGAAAAATGAGGAGGTATCAGAATCCAACGCTCAATTTTCAAAAAAAATGTTTTCTCTTAAAACAGGTGATGAATTAATAATTGGTTTGATTGAAAATATAAATGAAATCCGAGGTATTAACTTCTATACTTATTGTTCAAAATAAAATTCTAAAGATATAAAGGTGCTACTCATGTAAATATAGTCACCTGATCAAAGATCAGAAAAGTATAAATATGCATATTAATTACGAAGCCTTATCTGAATCAAATGAAAATAAAAAGAAAAGAAAATAAGAATAAAAAAGGGCTTAAAAAAGAGAATCTTGATAATAAAGAAGTGAACTTATGTGGAAATGAGATTATTTTGCGTCAGACCCCTTGAGTCCTCATTCTGTTTCATTTTTCCTATCTTCAATCTTTTACTCTACTATGATTTTCACTACCTGTCCTTAAGTCTTCATAGAAAGAAAGAATTTCGCCTTGACTCTAAAAACTTAAAAACGTATCTTCAAAACAAGATTAGGCGAAAATATTTATGTTCCTCTGATTTTAACTAAAATAAAGTATGTCTAGGCTAATCCTGATAACTTTATCTCTTCTAATAGATTTTAACTGATTAGTTTGCTCAAGGTCAATCCCTGGAAAAAATTCCCCATAAAATCTTCCCTTTAGGAAAAGATGTATTGAAGATCGGAGAGAGATTTAGTTCAGAGTACAATACAAAATTGTTGACAGACCTTCACTGTAAAATTTTAAGCAGATATAATCCAATGTATTATACATACAAATTGATTGCCCCCACTTCAAAATTATAAAAAATACAAGACAAATGGTGAAAGAAAATTCATAAAATGATTGCCCCCATCTAGTCCAAGACAAATGGTGAAAGGAAATTCGTAATTCGATTGCCCCCATTTTGTCCAAAAGAGATGATGAAAGGAAATTCATGTAATGATTGCCCTCATCTCAATAAAATGCGAAAGTGCTAATTTAAGTGGTGAAAGGAAATTCAATGGGAGATGTAGATAACTTCACCGGGGTACTGAACAAGCTCGCTGGCAGTGAAGCAATATCTATGATATCTGTAGGGCTATCATAAACATATAAACATACTCTGGTATATAGTTCTCTTTCCGGTAATATTTACATTCTAAACCGACAATGGATTCCCTAAATAATTGTTAAAATTACTTAGCCTTGATGCGAATGAAATCGATCAAAGTCTGATATTTCAGTTAAAGTTGTTTTGATTATTTTAAGCAAATCCAAAATCAGTTTCAAGAAAAGGAAATTATTTATAGACTAACTTGAGATCAATAATTAGTTGTGTTTTGAAAGTTTTATGAGATTCAGTTGAAGTTCAATTTTTCTCTGTATGATTTTTCGCCAGAGGTCTTTCCCAGGAACGCAATGATGACTCCATTTACCCAATAAAGGCACTTGGTCTGTTGTTCTTCCACGCCTCGCAGGGAGACATGATCCCAGATGGAGCCTATGTTGGAACATATATAACCCTAAACTTTGAGATTTACATTCTCCACTTCATGAAAATATAATCTTTCCCAAAGTGGTAACTCAGAAAATAACTTTTGAAATTTAAATCAAATTCATTTCTGGTTAATTAGTAATAAGGCGTGCATGATATCTTTTGTTGATGAAGTTTCCCCGTTTGATCGAACGGTCCTATTTTTCCCAGAGTTTTGGAGCCACCTAATTGTTAAAGAGATAAATCACTAAAGGTCACTCCAGAGCTCTGCGCTTCAGGCGTTTTGATAAGTCTTAATGATAAAAGATCTAAAACCCAAAAGTGTCTGTTCATCACTTTTCATAAACCTTTAAAGGACACGAGTCATAGTACACGTGTATCTTTTGAATCTTCCCTGGGTTGATACGTGGCACCCATTTCTGATATTTTAGTTTGAATATTCATACGATTATAAGTAACACGTGGCACCTCCCTATTCTCGACACATCATCTAGAATGACGTCATATTCGACACGTCACTATGGGAGATGACCCTTCGGAAATATAACAAAGAGCTAATTCGCAAATCCACGAAGCACTAAAATATCGAAGTATTAAATTTTAATTAATTAAGATAATCTTGGACAAAATATAATTAACAAAGTCACACTTCGGAGTTCAGACATTTACCTTTCATCATATCCTAAAATATCTGAAATCCAAATTTCTGAAGCATGCGAACTTAATATGATTAATTAAAAATTATAAGTGATTATCAGATAATTAATCTTTTCGTAGTTTTGGGAATTTATTCTCGAGCTATATTTAAAACTCCCGAAGTTTGAATATCCAAAGCACTTGAAGCTAAACATGATTAATTAATATTTTAAAAGGGATTATCTCGTAATTAACCTTTCGCAAATTCGCGATTTGGGAAATTTCAACTCTGTTTCATCTAGAACTCCCAAACACGAACCGCATAATACTAATGGAATTTATCACAAATCAACGATAATGATTTTTAACATACATTGCAGAATGACATGTATACTTTCCCATTAAGGATAATAAATTTGTCGTCAGTAAAGGTATACTCAAATCAATGCACCTGATGTGAATTAAAATGCTTTATTTTGAATTTCATTTTCATCTTCTGCAAAGTAGTAAGTTTTATCTGATTAAGAAGCTCACGCAATTCCTCTGCAACAGGTATACTCATCCTAATTTCGATATTCTGGAACCACAGAAGATGATAAAGAAGACTGATGCAGCTGGTGAAGGTTCAAATCCGAATGCGAACGTTTTGTCAGACACTACGTCGCGAGCTATAGAATCGGTTAAATCTTGGATACAGGTGTTCGAAATTCCAGAACATGAGGTTATAAATTTCCCAGAAGATTCTTGCGATGAAGTGGACGAAACTCATAGAGCTAAAATCATATATATATCTCAGTCCGAGCTTCACAAGATATTTGCGCAGCCGAGACTTATGCTATATAATGACATGATAAGTTGGGCCCTGGAAAATGTCGACGTCCAAACTAGGAGCATATACAACTATCAAAAGGTTGTTGTTGGGTATTTTCGACCAGAACACATCCAAGTAATGTATAAGCTATCTCCCGTTCCTAAATATAATTACAATGTTGCATTCATGCTAGATTTTGAGCAACAAGAATGCATACAATATGACAAAAGTTATCCTGATATAATCAAGTCCTGGTGGGCCACCCAGAGAAGTTCAGGGCCGACGCTCATGGCATATATGCCACAACGTCGTTGGATAATCACATGATTTATGTAACTATGATGCTCTGTAGACTATTCAGAAAGAAGAGTCCTACTCATTTCCCGTTGGTGTGGGTGTCAATAATGCATGAGGTGGTCGAGGCTTTCTCTTTTAATTGGGCCAAAATTTTATCAGACAACTTGGCTAAAGAAATTACAGAATACAAATTGGCGAAGTCAAAGGGGCAACCCACCCCTTTCTATATGTCTGCGTATATCATGGATGATATTTTCTTTATAACCCCTTTCCCACTGGTGAACTGGAGCTGGACCCCGACCAACGCTTAACCTATTGACTTCTATCACTCCAAGCTATGGGAATACCAGGCCAAATATTTCTTCTATGAAAGCTGCCACCATGTAGTGATGCCCGTTCATATAGCTTTATATGGTTGCCCACCCCCTCAAATTTCAGACATAATCATGGGAAATCTGGGCAAAATAACTGATTGGTTCATCGAAGAAAACTTGTCCTACATCAGGGTTTTCAGATGCTTGATCCCTCCCCATGCTCTCCCTAGATTTTTACCAGACCAGATAGTATGAAGAGAAGTAGCTTATCAAATAATAACATGGGGCATCAACAAGGAGATGAAATAATCCGAGAAAAAGGTATGGCCTACCTTCCCTCTCCAGGTTGGTATGTTTTCACTTTTGGAATTCGTTCATCCCAAAGTGGAGGGTGCAACTTTGGATGATGTTAAGTTGGTTGACATTGAATTTAAAAGGCACGACCCACACAAAATCGTGGAAAACCTCCTGGCCCAATACAACCTGAAGAGATATGTGCATGAAAACTCCCCATATGATGAAATATTCAAGGGAGTCGGGTCTTATGTGGAAGTATTGAACAGAGTCCAAAACTTGTCCCCAGATCAACAGGCCAGTTTCCTCAGTTTTCGAAGACACAGATGAAACAACTTGCTGAAGGTACTACAGGAAGAATCGGTAGCCACTTCACCTACAAAGGAATCTACACCTCCAAGTTTTGAATCAAGGAACTCTAGTAAACAGGATACTGAGGAAACCCCAAAGGGTTCTGAAGTTCTGACTCGAGAATTGAAAGTTTCATTATCAAGTCCACTAGGCCCTCATGCAATGAATCAGTTCAAAGCCTTCCTAAAGCAAGGGTAGTATACATCTCTTTCGACACCATCCACATCTGTTGCCCATACTGTTGAGCAACCACCGTCCACGGAGATAGGTATCCCTATTACTTCATTAACACTGTTGCATTCAAGTTTCTAGAATGTTGGTTCCAAAGTCATTTATGTGGGTGATCTTACCCCAATATTGCCCGAGGAGATGCCCCCTTCAGACTTCTTCTTCAGTAAGAAACGAAGGGCCATTGTCAAACGAGAAACACATCGGAAAGATGGAGCGATAGTCAAAAAGAAAAGAATGGTGTACTATGGACAGAACCAAGATTATACAAAATTTGCAAAGGAAGTTGCAGGATCGTTGGGCGCGTTTGGCACTGCTAATCAATGATCTGTGGAAAATTTGGCCGAACAACTGCAACAGAAGTTCCTGTTGGTAGAACAACTTCAAAATCAAATACACACAACTAAGTATACTGTCCAGAACAGAATGAGTCGAGACTTCGAGCATATCAGAGGAAATGATAAACAACAAATTCAACAACTCCATGCCAACTTTGATGAGCTCCAAAGGAATTCACAGTTCAATCACGGACTGATCACCCAACATGATGAACTAATAAAACAATTGTATGCTAGGTTGGAGTTGACCAAAGGTACCTTAGTGGATATCTCGACCTTCCAGACTCGAGCACTGGAAATAAATAAAAAAGCTGTAAAAGGCCCAACAAGATCTTTTGATGAAGGTTGATGCCATCCAGAATTGATACCAGGTAGTAGATCTTTCCCTCAAAGACATCTACATCAAAGAAAGATAAGCTCGCTCAACTCGAGTTAAGTTTCAAGAGGCTATCTTATTGGTACCAAAGGAGGATGTCTCAGATGTTCCTCGACTTTCCCTTTCTGAACAAATAAGAGGTGATATGGCTTTAAAGGCCTGGGAAACAAATCTAGCAGAAAGCAAAAGACTTGCCAGAGAGGTAAATGAAGCTTGTCTAGAAGCGTTGTCATCACTAGACAAAGGACTAATAGATTTTTAAGGAAATGCTATCTCCGAAGCCTTGGGTAAAATTGATATAGCAAAGAACCAGTATAATTACATAACAAGCAAAGAAGAAGCTATGACGACCATTCATAAAATGAACTAGATTGATTTCCTTCAAATAAATAAATGGTTTGTAAACCCAAGCTTGCAATTATAGTTCATATCTCAAGGAGCAAAAAGGATATAAGAAAAGATGCCTCAGGTAGAGAGGAATTTATACACTTTCGAGGTGAATGAAGCAATTGAACCTTCAAGGTTGGTGGTGAAATTGGTGAGTAAATGCATCCAATGTATTGAATATGGGAAAACAAGCACATCCAGAAACAAGTAAAGAACATGCACATGCTATAAACATATTTGAGGGACAGATAGTAGCAAACAAAGAACACCATAAATATATGCCATTAAGAATATTAGACGACAATTGTATCCAGGCCTAAAGGAATGAGGAAAGGAAGCGTTGCTGCCAGTATATGAAGAGATAGCAGAGATCGCCAACAAAATTCATCATTCTCTATGCATTGTTTCCTTATTTCAAATATTTGTTATTTTTAATTATAAAAAGTCCAACCGTTTTGAGTTGTGACAGTTTTGTATAAATACATAGATTGAAGATCTAATAGAGGCTGCTTCTTGTCGATTATAATAGAGAAAACTCTCCTTATTGAGTATTAATACAAGTGTAGACATAGATTCCAAATTTTGTTTAGTTTGGGTTATGTGCTTCTTTTTTTCCATATCAACACCTCTTTATGCAATTCCTTGATAAAGGTTTGATTTCAATTTAGTACAACAACTATTGTAATCATATTACATCAGTAATTTGCTAAGTAAGCAGTTTTTCCTCTGCATTTATGGTGAGTAAATCAAGACCTGCGAGCTGTGTGGATTACTATATCTTATACTTTATTCAATGTTACACTATCTATTTTATTCTACTGTAACAAGGTGAGACTCTTCAACAATTGATTCCTTGCTTTGTTTAACAATTTTGTATTTTTCTGTCACATCATTCGATATTACAACTTTGACTCAGACACAAAATATGGCCTATGTGCTTCCATATTGCGAATTTCATTTAAGGAATTTTTCTCATATAACTAAGGTAGAAAAAACAGTCTTTAAAAACACTCTCTTTAAACTTTCCTGATGCCCGAAATTACTCTTTGAGCTTTTAGTTTGATCTCAGGAACAACAGGATGCATCCTTTCATGGATGGAACACTCGTCATTGTAATAATATATCGATCATATCTCATATGAAGAAAAACAACATGGAGTTCTCCTTCGTTTAAATTGAATGGGGTAAGCATTTCAGATATTTTTATCAAATGGATGAAACTCATCACTGTCGTAATGACAACATGAAAGGGTAATGAAATGAGTTGCTTCTTTATTTTTCTATCAAACATGATTGTAATATCCCAAGGCCGATCCCCGGTTGTAATTATGAATGTAACATGTTTTGTAGAATGGTGAGCCAAGTAATTATAAGCTAGTAGGCTTATGTGTTTATTAGGCCGAAGAACCTAGATGTTAAAGGATAGGAGCATGTTTTGTACATGTAAATATTCATATTATTAAATAACAACATCGCTACGTGTAGAATGACCATGAAGAAAGAGTTATGGGGGACTAAGCTCCACTTGGCTAGGTAATGGAAAGGGTATGAGAGGCTAGGAGAAAGGGGCTAAGCCTGAGGGCTTAACCTAAGGGAATATTATAATGTATTTCCTGAAAATACTAAAGTTGGGAAATAAACCATGTTATCCTAAGTTATGTTGGGAAAAGGAACGAACTCCAAGTGGAGAGGGATGAGCTCCCAAGAGAGACATGTGTCAACCTGGGAGCATGCAGTTTTATAGGGGAAAATTCGTCGTTGTGGGGGTGGGCTCGCCATTCTTTTCCATGCTCCCCACTCTCGCAGGTACTAAGACTGAGTATTCACACAAACAACCATTTTTCCTCCTTCGTTGACCTCTGCAACCTTTGAAAACTGCACACACCTATGAGAACGCACGCACCTTTGGAACCTGTAGACATTGAGCCATACTCTGTGCATTCTGAAATGACCAACATACATGTACCTTAGTTGAATTTTGAAGGGGTTTCACCAGAGCCTATTATTGGTTATCTAAGAGTGGGAGTGAAGAAGCGGGTTGTCCGACCCATGGATAGAAGAAGCAGGTTGTCAGGCCTGTGAGAAACTCTCTCCAGGTGAGAGAGTGTATTGAGGAAGTTAGTTCTCCTGGAGGGAGTCCAATAATAACTACAAAGTTGTGAGAATTCTTGATCTGTCCTGTTGTTGAACCCCTGGAAAGGGAGGCGAAGCAACCGATGGACTGTGGGACAATGAAGGTGTATACTCCTAGGGTAGGACAAGCATGTGGGGAATGAGATTCTGTGAGTTATGGGCGTAAGTGGCTCCTTGGAGGAAATACTTCTTATTGTATTGTGCAACTTTCTGTTGTCCCTACCTAGCCTAGGAATCCCTTGCCCAATGGAGTTTAGTCCCATCTCGGGGTTGGCCCACTGCTGAGAGTGATGAGCTGCATGGTCTAAGGTTGGGAGGTTCATGGGAGGTATGCATGCAGTTGGTTTACTTCTATTAAGAAATAAGTATCGTTTCTATGCTTAATGGTTAAATTATGTATTTTAGTGCACGTATGTGATTCTTGTAATAATATCATGTGTTTTGTTGCATGTATGTTTCTGTTAAGCCCTAATATTGGCTCATTACCCCTTAATTGGGGCATATTAGATTAGTAATGTTATTTATTACCCCTTAATTGGGGCATATTAGATTAGTAATGTTATTTTATTTATGTCGGATTTAGGCCATTAGTTGTAATTAT
>ML801561.1:97087-124910 GCA_009831015.1 Picea engelmannii | reverse complement strand
ACAATTAAGACCCCAGGTCTTTTACAACCATTATCCATCCCAAGTCAGTGCTGGGAGGAGGTTTCCATGGATTTCATCACAGGTTTACCAAAGTCTGAAGGAAAGAGTGTCATCATGGTGATTGTTGATAGACTAACCAAGTACGCACACTTTTGTGCATTCGAAAATTCGACATTTGAGAGAAACAAAGTGTGCTAAGGCACAAACTCCCAAATTCTCGTAGTCCAGAGTTAATCTGGACCCTCCATCCGAAGAGACACATGTCAGCAGATTGGCTAGTTCAAGAATTTGACGTTCGGGAGTAATAAGATGTGATAGAGTGAAAACTCTTGAAGTCCCGAAGTCCAGAGTTAATCTGGACCGTCCATCAAAAGGGGCACGTGTTGACAGTCTGGCTTGTTTGGGAATTCGACATTCGGGAGAAAACAAGGTGTGCTAAGGCACAAACTCTCGAAGTCCCGAAGTCTGGAGTTCATCTGGACTATTCATTAAAGAAGACATGTGTCATAAGATCAGCTTATTCGGAGTTCATCGTTTGAGAGAATTGAAGTGTGCTAGTGTGGAATCTCCCGAAGCCCCGAAGCCCAAAGTCCCAAAGCCAAAGAGCCTAAGTGGCGTGGCATGATGATGTCACCTGTAGTTATGTGGACCTTTTCTAGACATGCCACGTGCCACCACCTTAATTGTTGACAACTGTACTATGTGGACCCCAGAAGGTAAAGACATTTGAGATCAGTTCGGAGTTCAGGAGATTTGAAGAATGAAAGTGTAAAATCTTTCGAAGCATGAAGTCTCGAAGTGACGTGGCCTGCTGACGTCACCTGAGATGACATGGCTTGCTGACATCACCCGAGATGACGTGGACACAAAGATTGAAATGCTAATTAAAACGTGACACTTGTCACCCTTGGGCCATGTGTCCGCTTCTAGTATACCACCATGTGGCACTCTTCTTTAGCATGGTTAGTGGGGCCCCTGATGGTCACAAGGGATGCATGACGCCAGATCTTGCATTCCGGAGACTTGGCACTCCAGAGGAACTTGGTCAACAAGTGTTTAAGAATGAAAACTCTCGAAGGCCAGAGTATATCTCAATCGTTGGTCACAGAGGACGCGTGACGCCAGATCCTGAAGTCCGGAGACTTGACACTCTGGAAGAAATGGTTCATGATTGAGTGGGAGGAAGAAATCCCCTAAGTCCTGAAGTAGCGGATGTGACATGGAATGATGACATCACCTGGGTGATGTGGATCTCCCCTAGGCATGTCATGTGTCATATGACCTTGTACTTTGACAGACCATGTTGTACCAATAACGACATGACACATGTCACTTGATGATAAGGCCATGTGTCACCCTGTGTTTTTGACATGTGGATGCAAGAGAGGGGATATCTGACAATTCGACACTCCGAGAAATCTATGAAGAAGTGCTTTGTAAATCCTCGTAGTTTCAAGGCTTCAGATAAGCACCCAACTATTAGAACTTGGTCACAGTTGTGGTCAAATGTGAATGAAGGGCTGAAGAAAAAGGGGCTAGTAACCCGAAAGTGAACTATAGAACGAAACATGGCTGAGAGATAGAGTCATGGGGATTCTTGATCGACTAAGACCCACAGAAAATGGAGTCTGATATTATTTTTGTTGAATCAGATTGTTTAAGCTATTTTGGAAAATTATTAGGCCTAATAACCTGAAAAAATTCGGTTGACTGCAGGCACAAGACACTTACAGTCTGGAGGATAAATTTAGAGGAATGGATGTCCATTTGGGAGTTGAAGGAACAAACTCCAATGTGCATGGAGAAGAAATAGATAAAGACGTGGGCATGATGAAAATCATTAAAAATTTGCAAAAATAAGTCCAAATTCACCAAGAGGATAACGAAAGGCTTAAGAAAGCCAAACAACAACATGAAGATTTCAATATGAAGTTAATGCAGAGCCTGGAAAGAATTGAAAAGAAGTTGGATAAGGAAAGTGGATCCAACAAATCAGGGAGCCATAGGTCCCCTGATGAGGAAAGAAGAGAAAGAAGTGGTAACATACATCACCAGCACTCCCAAAGGCATTCCAAAAGGAGGCCACACAACAGTTCAAGTCCATCTCCTACCAGAAAACATAAGAGATCGTAAGTGGATGAACTGAAGGGTGAAATGAATAAGATCAAACCTCCTACTTTTGATGGAGGGCACCAAAAATATGAAGATGTTGAGACATGGATACTTGGCATGAGGAAATATTTCCAATTGCATAGTTATTCCTCTCACGCAGAAGGAAGAATTGCAATCTATCAGCTGAAAGGAAAGGCATCCATGTGGTGGGATCAACTTGTGCAAGTGCAACACATCAGAGAGAAGAATGTTACATGGAAGGAGTTCAAGAGACATTTTGAAAAGAAGTACTTAACCAAGAGATACTATGACAAAATACGAAAGAGTTATTTGAACTTAAATTTGACAACATGACTATAGATGAATATGAAAGGATATTTCTAGAGCTATTGAAGTATGTCCCTTTCATTAAGGATGAGACAGTCAAGATCCATAGATATCTGAGTAGGCTACCATCTTTTATCAGTGACAAAATCCAATACGATGATCCTAAAACTATGGAAGAAACCATAAGGAAGGCAAAATGTGTTGAAATTACTAAGACAACTAAGAGGGGGGGGGGGTTGAATAAGTTGTTATTGTGCTTAAACAATCTTATTCCTATTAAAATATTATTAATCTTCTCCAAGTTATCATCAAGATTATGCAAGACATGAACATCATAAATAATAAACATCAATCACACATATGGTATACACAAAGACAAATATTCACGAGGAAACCCATAAAGGGAGAAAACCTCTTCTTCTTAGAATGATAGGCAGTCTCTTATGTTCTGTACATCATCTATCTTCGAGCACCAACTCAAAATGACTCTACAACCTCTTCTTGAACAAGATGCAACTTGTAGAGAGCACCAACCCTCAAGATTCTCTAGCAACCACTAGAAAGAATCATATTTGCTCCTTATGATCTCCAGCACCAACTGGATGGAAGCACCTACTTCCACTTTTACAAGCACCAACTTGCACACAAAAAACTCTTCATTTTCCCTAGCACCACCCTGCCACCCTGTTTTCTAGCCAAAACTAGATGGAAGCTACAACTCCCAGTATTCAAGCACCAATTTGAATAACAGAGGACCACAGTCCTCCCTAGCACCACCCTACCACCCTGATTATAGATCTTTTCTTGAATAATACCTTACAACAATACAGATATTTCAATGCTTACCATTTCTTCTCTTTTCTGCAATTATGCTCTGCTTCTGTCTATTCATGCTTGGCTCCACTTGTTGTCTCTTTTCTGTTCTGTAGAACTGCTCTGCTTCTGTCTGTTCATACTTAGCTTCACTTGCTATCTCTTTTCATCTGCTCTTTCTCTATTCTTCTCACACTCTTAGATTCTTGTACATTCTTCTCTTTTCAACATTTATGCTATGTACCGCTTATGTTCTTCATCTCTGAATTTCTTCTCATTATGTTCATATTGTCATTTTAATTACATACAGTTCAACTCATTTACAGAGAAAACAACCAACCACACTCTGTCACAATGTTTTTCTTTTATGATTTTTCTCATAATTTGTTACACTACGAATCTCAAACGCCCAAGAACAATGATTCAGTTCGTATAACTGAATCGTAACTGATCAAGAAATCACGAAGTGAAACAATAACCCTTCAATCAGATTGTCATTTTAATCTGTGTCGTTGGATTATACACACAGAGGCATTTTGATCCACAAGTTATCACGAACTTTACCTGCATGAACAAGCACCGGGTGCAATGTTCCTCTCCACATGACCACTGGTTGTGACCACTCTCCAATAAAAAAGGCGCTTTGAAACTTCGTGCTTCGATATTCTGTTGTGAGTAATCCCAACTCTCCCAACTTTCGATCTCTGAAGTAGAGCCTAGCAATGCTAGCTCCTTCCCTTATTCACAGTTGACGTGACCTTGGTTGTGACTTGGGGCTAAGCACTTCGGGACTTTGAGTTTTGCGAACTCGCAAGTTATCTCTCCTCCTTTCTCCAATGTCTGAACTCCCGAACTTCGAACTTCGTCATTCCAGATCAACGGTCCACAACCCTCAGTGATCCAATGGTTCAAATCTCTCCTTCGCAAATCGGGACTTCACGACTTCGTGTTTCATCTCTTGTCCGATCGATGACCCACGACATTCCTCGATCCAATGGTCCATATCACATCGATACTTTGCGTTTTGGTACTTTGGAGATGACCCCCACTCTCTTTTGTTAACTTTTGTTTGTTTCCATGCACCGATATGAATGTGCACCATAGATCTATCATCCATGATAATCAACGGTTCCTGATGTAGTTTCTTTCAAATCTTTGTCTCACGATTCCTTCTTTCCTTCTCACCATTCTCAGTTAACATTAATGACAACACTGACAACACACCAAACAAAGAACTCACCAACAATCTCCCCCTTTGACATTGATGTCAACTTTCTTCATTCTGGCAATTTGACATTTTCACAACATTATCTTTCTCCCCCTTTGATATCGATGACAAAGGAAACACACTCCCCCTTCAAATATGAATGGAAAACCAGAACAATAATTCACCAAAAATACAACAGATAATCAATAAGTACTCCCCCTGGCAAGGTGAACACATTAGATGAAAGAAGATATGACCCCCAACTTCTGACGAAGATATTCAAATGTTGTCTTTGCTAATGGTTTAGTAAAGATATCAACTATTTGTTCCGTGGAAGGAATATAATTTAGCTGAACAACTCTGTTTGTAACCTTCTCTTTGAGAAAATGATATTTTATTGGTATATGCTTAGTCTTTGAATGGAGAACAGGATTCTTGGAGACACTAATGGCACTTGTGTTATCATAGTGAATTGGAATGGGATCAGTATAAGTTACCTTCAAATCTGTAATAGTTTGTATCATCCATAATAACTGAGTGCAATAAGTAGCAACATCAATGTACTCTGCCTCTGTAGTTGACAAAGAAATATATCCCTGCTTCTTACTAAGCCATGCTACTAACAAATCACCTAAGAATAATGCACCTCCACTGGTGCTCTTTCTCTCATCCAAACAATTTGCCCAATCGACATCTGAATATGCAGTTAATTGAAAATTCTGATTTCTAGGATACCAAAGACCATAATTCATTGTACCATTCAAATATTTGAATATCCTCTTGACATATGCTAAATGACTTTGTTTAGGAGCAGACTAATAACAACCTACCATTCCAACAACTTGCATTATATCAAGACGAGATGTTGTGATGTACAAAATACTGCCTATCATTGATCGATATGTTCTTTAATCAACATCAGGTGAAACATCATTTTTACTGAGCTTGCAAACAATCGCCATAGGTGTACTAACAAGAGATGAATCTTCCATCTGAAACTTCTTCAACATCTCTTTCAAATACTTTTCTTGAGAGATAAATAAACTTGCAAAACTCTGATTGATTTGAAAACCAAGAAAATATGAAAGTTCTCCTATCATGAATATCTCAAACTCAGTTTGCATAGAATTGGGAAACCACTGAACAAAAAGGTCATTAGTACATCCAAAAATAATGTCATCTACATAAACCAAAACAACTAATAAATCATCACCTTCAGACTTAATGTATAGATTACTGTCAATGATACCTTTCTTGAACCCTTTGTCCTGTAAAAATTTGTCCAATCTATAATACCAGGCTCGTGGTTCCTATTTCAGTCCATATAATGCCTTTTTCAACTTGCAGACATAGTCAGGATTATCTGTCAGTGAAAATCCTTCAAGTTGTTCCATACATACTTCTTCTTCTAGGTCTCCATTAAGAAATGTTGACTTAACATCCATTTGATATACTTTAAATTTCTTATGACATGCATAGGCAAGAAATATTCTAATGGATTCCAATCTTGCCACTGGTGCAAAGGTTTCATCAAAATCCTGTCCTTCAACTTGTGCATACTCATTACAGACCAATCTGGATTTGTTCCTAATAATTTTTCCTTGTTCATTCATTTTATTCTTGAACACCCATTTGGAGCCTATTACATTCTTATCTGCAGATCTAGGAACAAACTCTCAAGTATTGTTCTTCTCAATCTGATCAAGCTCTTCATTCATAGCTCAAATCCAATTGTTATGTTTGTTGGCTTCATAAAAAAATTTGGGTTCAACAATAGATAGGAAATAAATATGAGATTGTTTTGGGTCTTTAATCAATTGCCTTCTTGTCTTAACTCTATTCATATCATCATTATTTTTTTTTAAGGATGATTCTTTCTAATAATTATGAGAGGTGGTTTTGTTTATGTCTGTTGATTTGAGTCTGCCTGAGTATTTGTATCTTCATTCGACTCAGAGTCTTCTCTTTCTGATTCTTGGACCTGTTCATCTTCAACTTCAACTATATCCTCTGTTGTTGATTCAACACTGCTTACATCTTGTACCAAGATTTCTTCATCAACTTTTATGTCAATGCAATCAACCAATTTATGCAACCTCTTATTATAGCATATATATCCTTTATTATTTGTAGCATACCCTAAGAAGATACCTTCATCATCCCTGTCATCATATTTTCCAAGATTTTCATCATTATTATTGATACAACACTTACTCCCAAAGACTTTAAAATGCTTGATTGAAGAAGGTCTTCCAAACCATAGTTCATAAGGAGTCTTTTCACTTTGTGGCCTGAGATGAGATTTGTTAAGAATATGTATATCTCTATGAATTACTTCTACCCAATATGTCTGAGCAATATTCCTTCCATTCATCATTGATCTTGCCATCTGTTGAAATAATCTATTATGCCTCTCAACTACTCCATTTTGTTGTGGTGTCCTTGGAATAGAATACTCTCTTTTGATCCCATGTTTATCAAAAAACTCTTTGAAGTCCCCTAAACTAAACTCTCCTCCTCTATCAGACCTTACTGCCTTCAATCTTTTTCCTGTTTGATTCTCAGTTAGAGCCTTAAACACTTGAATTTTTCAAATGCTTCATATTTTTCTTTCAAAAAGGCAACCCACGTGAGTCTAGAATAATCATCAATAATCAACATGAAATAATTAAATCTTTTCCCGTACCTTTCTTCCTTGATGGTCCACATAAATCCATATGTACTAACTGAAGAAGTTTCTCTGTTGATGCAAAGATCTTAGATTTAAACTGTGTCCGAGTAAGCTTTCCTATTTGGCAAGGCTTGCATACATAATCATATGGCTTTGATATCTTTGGAAGATATTTTACTGCCCCACTGTTTCTAAGTTTGATTAGATGATCAAAATTTAGGTGTCCAAGTCTCCTATGCCATAGCCAACTTTCATCATACTTACTTAAGTGACATTCTTATTTTTCTTCTTTCAAAACATAAACATTGTTTTCTGTTCTTATGCCTTTTGCAATCAGCTGTCCTAAATTCACAGATTGTATTCTACAATCTTTAGAAGTGAAAACAACTTCACATCCTCTATCACAAACTTGACTGACACTAAGAAGATTATGTTTCATACCATCTACATACAACACATATTGATATTTCCCTTTGCCATTACTTAGACTTACCATTCCTTTACCTTTGATTTTTCCTGGTGCATCATTTCCAAAAGTTACATTCCCTGATTTTCATTCACTTAGAGACATAAACTTACTTTTGTCTCCAGTCATATGTTTGGAACATCCACTGTCAATATACCAATGATCCTTTTGTCTTTGAGTAGAAAGTACTAACCCACACTTATTACTTTCTTTGTTTTTCCATATTTTGACATTTTTAGTTGAGGAATTTATTCTTGGATCAACTTTGTAATTCTTCAAATGACAATCTAAGGCTTTGTGACCAAAATTATGACAAACGTAACATTCAGGATCATTATACAATGGATCAAAATAATTGTTATGACGTTGTCTACTCACTGACTATTTAGTTCTATGTTGCAACCGTTGTTCATTATGTGACCTCCTTAGTTTCATACTTCTAAACTTAATTCCACAATTTGCAGCTTAGTGACCAAAATTGAAACAATAATAACAGTAACCATAGAAAAAAATTTGATACCTGAATATTGAATTTCCTCTTGAAATTGGTTTCTTTATCTTTTGTTGGCTTCGTCCCTGTTCAAAATTCAACTCATCTTTATTAACTTTTGTTTGCAAAGTATGATCATAATCTGACTGTCTGCTGACTTGAAATTTGATCATCTTATTTGATTCTTTGTTTTCTGATTGATTGCTACTAGAACCACTTTCATAACCTAGACCAATTTTTATCAATGGAGATCTTTGTTTACTCAGGATGCTATTCAGTTCTTCTGAGGCGTTGATACTTGACAGATTTTGGCGATACAAGGCTTGAAACTTCTCCAACTCTTTTCTAGATTTCACTACTTCTTCTTCCAGAGCTTCACATCTCACCTTCCTCTCTGCTAATTGTTGTTTTAGAATATCTTATTTTTCTTTACTTCTTCTAATTCTACTTTTAACAAAACAAAATCTTCACTTAGTTCTTTACCATTCTTTTCAAACTGCATCAACAATTGTTTTTGTTTTCTCTTCTTAAGTCTAAGCCTGTCAATCTCTTCTAAAGCACTGATTAGTTCACCTTCCATATCAACCACAACTTCTTCTTCATTCATGTAACTTCCTGTGTATTCATCATCAAGGTATCCTATGGCCATAAGTATAAAATCATTCACTTTATCTTCACAATATGAATTTCTATCTATGTCTTCAGAGGAGTCATCATTATTTGCACACAGACTTTTCTTTTTACTATATTTCTTAAATTTGTATTTTTTTTCATCATCAGAGTTATGTTCTTTTTCTTTGTGAGGACACTTAGATGCAAAATGACCTATCTTACCACAATTGAAACATTTAAATGGTAGCTTGCCTTGGTATTTGCCGGATCCTTTCTTTAACCTTCTCACAAATTTAGCCTTAATCTCATCTAATTCTGAATCAGTATTCTTGTCTGATTTAAAAGATGCTTCTCTAGTGGTGGGTTTATATTTACTAATCCTCATTTCATAAGTAGTTAGAGTTCCTAGGAGTTGATCAATAGGAAGAATTTTAAGATCATTCAGTTCTTCTATTGCATAAACTTTTGCATTAAATCTATCAGGCAGAGATCTCAAAATATTCTGAACTAAAAGTCCGTCTTCAATCTTCTCACCAAGACCCTTCATGGCATTCACAAGCTCCTCAATTCTTAAAAAATATTTACTAATTGTTTCATCCTCATTCATCTTTAGCTGTTCAAATTTCAATCTGTATGTCTGAAGTTTGGCACCTTTTACTTTCTCATTTCCTTCATAACTACTAATAAGTTTATCCCACATCTCTTTGGAAGATTCAAGATGCATCACCTTTACAAACTCAACTTCAGCAAGCCCACTCAAGATAACATTCGTTTCCTTTCCATTAAAGCTAAATTCTAGCTTATCATCTTTGGAAGCTATCACAATAGGTTTTGTATATCCAGTCTCTACTACATCCCAAACATCAACACCTAAGGCCATAATGTATGTTCTCATTCTAACTTTCTAGAAAGAAAAACTTTTTCCATCAAACAAAGGAGGCTTATTGGTTGAAGTCCCTTCATAACTTGTCATGTTTAAGATTATAGATATACCTTTAAATAAAAGGAATCCGCTCTGATACCAATTTTTGAAATTACTAAGACAACTAAGAGTGGGGGGGGTGAATCAGTTGTTAATGTGCTTAAACAATCTTATGCCTATTAAAATATTATTAATATTCTCCACGTGATCATCAATATTATGCAAGACATGAAAAACAGAAATAATAAACATCAATCACACATATGATATACACAGAGACAAATATTCATGAGGAAACCCATAAGGGAGAAAAACTCTTCTTCTTAGAATGATAGGCAATCTTTTATGTTCTGTACATCATCTATCTTTGAGAACCAACTCAAAATGAGGCTACAACCTCTTCTTTAACAACCTGCAACTTGTAGAGAGCACCAACCCTCAAGATTCTCTAGCAACCACTAGAAAGAAGCATATTTGATCCTTATGATCTCCAACACCAACTAGATGGAAGCACCTACTTCAACTTATATAAGCACCAACTTGCAGACATAAAACTCTTTGTTTTCCCTAGCACCACCCTGCCACCCTGTTTTATAGCCACAACTAAATGGAAGCTACACTCCCAGTATTCAAGCACCAACTTGAATAACAGAAGACCACAGTCCTCCCTAGCACCGCCCTACCACCCTGATTATAGATCTTTGCTTGAATAATACCTTACAACAATACATATATGTCAATACTTACCATTCCTTCACTTTTCTACAATTATGCTATGCGTATGTCTGTTCATGCTTGGCTCCACTTGTTGTCTCTTTTCTATTTTGCAGTACCGCTCTACTTCTGTCTGTTCATACTTAGCTTCACTTGCTGTCTCTTTTAATCTGCTCTTTATCTATTCTTCTCATGCTCTTAGATTTTTTTCCATTCTTCTCTTTTCACCATTTCTGCTCCGTACCACTTATGTTTTCCATCTCTAAATTTCTTCTCATTCTGTTCATATTACCATTTTCATTACATACAGTTCAACTCATTTACAGAGAAAAAAACCAACCACACTCTGTCATGACATTTTTCTTTTATGATTTTTCTCATAATCCGTTACACTATGAATCTAAAACACCCAAGAACGATGATTCAATACGTATAAATGAATCGTAACTGATCAAGAAATCACAAAGTGAAATAGTAACCCTTCAATAAGATTGCCTATTTAATCTGCATCGTTGGATTATACAAACAGAGGCATTTTGATCCACAGGTCCTCGCAAACTTTACCTGTGCGAACAAGCACTGGGTGCAACGTTCCTCTCCACATGACCACTGGTTGTGACCACTCGCCAATAGAAAAGGCGCTTCGAAACTTCAGGCTTTGGATATTCTGTTGTGAGTTATCCCGACTCTCCCAACTTCTGATCTCCCAAGTAGAGCCTAACAACGCTAGCTCCTTCTCTTATTCTCCGATGATGTGACCTTGGATGTGACTTGGGGCTAAGCACTTACACTTCGGGACTTAGAGTTTTGTGAACTCGCAAGTTAGCTCTCCTTCTTTCTCTAATGTCTGAACTCCCAAACTCTGAACTCCAAACTTTGTCATGCCAGATCAACGGTCCACGACCCTCAGTGATCCAATGGTCCAGATCTCTCCTTCGTGAATCGGGACTTCATGACTTCGTGTTTCAGCTCTTGTTCGATTAACGGTCCATGACATTCCTCGATCCAATGGTCCAGATCACATCGAGACTTCGTGTTTCAGTACTTTGGATATGACCCCCGCTCTCTTTTGTTAAATTCCATTTGTTTCCATGCACCGATATGAATGTGTGCCATAGATATATCATCCACGATAATCAACGGTTCCTGATGTAGTTTCTTTCAAACCTTTGTCTCGCGATTTCTTATTTCCTTCTCACCATTCTCAGTTGACATCAATGACAACACTGAAAACACACCAAACAAAGAACTCACCAAAAAAATGTTTATATGATCAACATAAGGGAAATCCTACTTTCCAAAGAGAGTGGGAAGACAAGAGGAAGTTTAAGAAGGAGTAGAGGTAGAAGGGGAAAAAACCACCATTTTTCAGAAATAGTCCTTAAGGACAACCAGTTTTGAGGGAGCCCACGATGGCTGAAGTAGTTGGGAAAAGGCCAAGGCAGACATCTATGCAATGTTGGGGTTGTAATGGAGATCATTAGTATAAATATTTCCCTCACAGAAAGGACAAGGTGAGAGTTGTTCACAATGTTCAACAAGCATAAACAATGTAGGACATGGGCAGAAGAGTACCAATGATCTATGCAGCCCTGGACAACAAGCAAGTTGAGTTTCAATCACACATGATTGAAGTCGAAGGTATGATCAATAACCACACCTTTACTATTTTAATTGATTCAGGGGATATACATAGCTATATAGATCCTAAGGTAGTGGAAATATTTCAATTACCAAGAAGAAAGCATGGGAAATCTTGGCTAATTGAGTTGGCTATAGGAGCCAAGAGAAAAAATTTTGAGTTGGTTAAATCATGTCCAGTGGACATAAATGGATTGAGTACCAAGGAAGATTTGAACAACATCTTGTCTTTGGGATTGTATGATTGCCTAATTGGTATGGATTGGTTGGACCAACACCATTCCATATTAGATTGTCATAACAATACATTCACTTGCTTGGATGAGGAAGGAAATTAGAGAGCAGTGAAAGGAATTCCCAGGGTAGTTACGATCCAGGAAATCTCAGTAATGAAGCTAAAGAAGTCTTACAAGAAAGGTTGTCAAACATTTGCAGTGCATATGGATGAAACACCTAAGGATAAGGTGCCAAAATTGGAGAATCATTCAGTCCTGAAATATTTTGAAGATGTGTTCAAGGAGATACCAGAGCCACCTCCAAAGAGAGATATTTATTTTCTATAAATTTGATGCCTGGGACAGCTCCAGTATCAAAGACTCCCTACCGAATGAGCACACTAGAATTGAAAGAATTGCAAATGTAGCTTGAATAAATTTTAAAGAAGGGGTACATACGCCCAAGTGTGTCACCTTGGGGTGCCCCAATGTTATTTGTGAAGAAGAAATATGGGACCCTGAGATTGTGCATTGACTTCAGACAGTTAAATAAAGTAACTATAAAGAACAAGTATCCTCTACCAAGGATTAATGATCTCCTTGATTAGTTGAAGGATGCAAGGATATTTTCAAATATAGATATCAAGTCAGGATACCACGAGGTAAGGATTAAAGATGAAGACATCAGCAAGACCATCTTTAGGACAAGGTATGTTCATTATGAGTTCGCAGTGGTTCCATTTGGGTTATCAAATGCACCAATTGTTTTCATGTGCTTAATGAATGGTGTTTTCGAAGAATATTTAGACAAGTTTGTCATTGTATTTTTGGATGAAATCCTTGTATATTCCAAGACAGAGGAAGAGAAGGAGCAACACTTGAGGATGGTGTTGCAGGTGCTAAGAGAGAACCAACTATTTGATAAGTTGAGCAAGTGCTAATTTTTCCAAAATTGAATCCACTATTTGGGACATATAATATCCAAAGAGGGAATAACAGTAGACCCTGAAAAGGTTGAATCCATTAAAGGGTGGAAAACACCTAAGAATGTGACAAAATTCAGATCCTTCATGGGTCTAGCTGGCTACTACAGAAGATTCATTGCAGGATTCTTGAGGATTGCTCACCCAATCACTTCCTTGCAAAGAAAAGGGGTAAAGTTTCAATGGACAGAAGAATGTGAAAAGAGCTTCCAACAATTGAAGCAGTTGTTAACCAGTGCTCCAATTCTGATTATTGTAGATCCAAATGAAGAATTTGTGGTTTGCACAGATGCATGCAAAGAAGGACTTGGTGGGTTCCTCAACCAGAATGAGTTTGTGATATGTTTTGAATCTAGGAAATTGAAAGAGCATAAAAGGCTCTATGCCACTCACGATTTGGAGTTGGCATCCATATTTCACGCGTTAAAGAAATTGAGACACTACCTCATGGGAAAGAGGTTTAAGCTGAGGACAGACCATAATGGTTTGAAATATGTTTTTGATCAACCTACTTTAAATTCCAGGCAGAGAAGATGGTTGGTATTCCTATGTGAATATGACTTTGATATCAAGCACATCAAAGGAAAGGAGAACAAAGTGGCTAATGAACTCAACAAGAGAGTGCATGAACTACATGCTACAACCATCAGCATGTATCAAACCAATCCTAAAGACAGAATTGTGGAAGCTGCAAAAGCAGATTTGCAGTACATGGAAATGGTAACAAAGTTACAACAAGATAAGATTCTACATAAAATATAAGATTATAGATTGGAAGTTGATGGAACACTCTTGAACATCAAAAATTTGTATGTACCCAGTTATCACGAATTGAGGAGTATAATCTTGAAAGAGATGCATAATGTGCCTTATGTTGGGCACCCTGGATATCAAAAAGAAGTGGCAACAGTCAAGAGCCATTACAATTGGCTAGGAATGAAGAAAGAAATTGCAGAGTACATCGCCAGATGTATGGAGTGTCAAAGGTTCAAAGTTGAGCATAGACATCCAACTGGGTTGCTACAACCATTACCCATTCTTGAGTGGAAGTGTGAAGTGGTGACAATGGATTTCATCACAGGATTACCCAGAACAAACAAGAAACATGATTCCATCATGTTGGTGGTAGATAAGCTTACAAAGGATGCCCATTTTATTCCCTTGAAGACTACTCACACGACAACTAATGTTGTTGATATTTATATGAGGGAAGTAGCATGATTGCATGGTATTCCCAAGACAATTGTGTCTGAAAGAGACCCAAAATTTACCTCGAAGTTTTGGAGAGGATTATTCAATGGGTTCAACACAAACCTGAACTTCAACACAACTTATCATCTTGAGTCTGATGGACAAACAAAAAGAGTAAATTAAGTGATAGAATATATGTTAAGAATGTATGTGATGGACAAACCATCCATATGGGAAGACTACCTACACTTGGTAGAGTTTGCTTAGAAAAATGGGTACCAAGCATCATTGAAAATGAGCCCATTTGAGGCACTTTATGGCAGAAAGTGCAACACACCGATAAGTTGGGAGAACCCAGCTGATAGAGAAATAATTGGGCTAGAGTTTCTCAGGGAAATGGAAGAGCAATTGTTAAATATAAATTAGAATTTGAAGGTTGCCCAAGATAGGCAGAAAAACTATTCTGACAAAGGCAGAACCCACAAGGAGTGTAAAGTGGGTGATCATGTTTTCCTCAAGGTGAAAGCCAACATAAGTTCTCTGAAGTTGGGAAACTGTTCCAAGTTGGAAGCCAGATATTGTGGATCGTTTGAAATTCTAGAAAGGATTGGAAAAGTAGCTTATATGCTTGAATTTCTTGCATGCATGACTATTCATAACGTATTTCATGTCTCATTTATCAAGAAATATATACCTGATGCTAATCATGTGATTGATTGGAATGTGATTCAGGTGGAGCAAGAAGGCGCTTTACAAGTTCATTTGGTGCACATACTGGACCGAAAAAGAAAGTAGCTCTGGAATCGATCCATAAGGCTTGTAAAGGTTCAGTGGACTTGGTACAGTCCTGAGGACGCAACATGGGAGCATAAAGATGCTATGCGGGCAGAATACCCACATCTTTTTTAAGATTTTGAAAATCTTGATGATGTTGTGTAAATGAGTTGCACTGAGGACAGTGCAAAAATAAGGGGAGGGGATTGTAATATCCCAAGGTCGAGCCTCAATTGTAATTATGAATGTAACATGTTTTGTAGGCTGGTGAACCGAGTAATTATAAGCTGGTAGGATTATGTGTTTATTAGGTCAGAGAGCCTAGATGTTAAAGGCCAGGAGCTTGTTTTGTACATGTAAATATTCATATTATTAAATAACAATATCGTTGCATGTAGACCGACCACAAAGAAAGAGTTATGGGGGACTAAGCTCCACTAGGATGGGTAAGGGAAGGGGGATGAGAGGCTAGGAGAAAGGGGCTAAGATTGAGGGTTTAACCCAAGTGAATATTATAATGTATTTCCTGAAAATACTAAAGTTGGGAAATAAACCCTATTATCCTTAGTTCTGTTGGGGAAAGGAACGAACTCCAAGTGGAGAGGGACGAGCTCCCAAGAGAGCCATGTGTCAAACTGGACACATGTAGTTTTATAGGGGAAAATTTGTCGTTGCGGGGGTGGGATCACCATTCTTTTACATGCTCCCCACTCTCGTAGGTACTGAGGCTGAGCATTCACACAAACAACCATTTTTCCTCCTTTATTGACCTATGCAATCTCTAAAACCTGCACGCACCTCTAAGCATGAATGCACCTCTGGAACCTGCAGATATTGAGCCATATCCTATGCATTCTAAAATGACCAACATACCTGTACCTTAGCTGAATTCTGAAGGGACTTCACCAGAGCCTACTGTTGTTTATCTGAGAGCGGGAGTGAAGAAGCAGGTTGTCCGGCCCATGGATAGAAGAAGCAGGTTGTCGGGCCTGTGAGAAACTCTCTCCAGGTGAGAGAGTGTGTTGAGGAAGTGATTTTTCCTGGAGGGAGTCCAGTAGCATCTACAGAGCTCTGAGAATTCCTGATCTGACCTCTTGTTGAAGCCTCGTAAAGGTAGGTTAAGAAACCGATGGACTGTGGGACAGTGAAGGTGCATACTCCTAGGGTGGGACATGCATGTGGGGAATGAGAGTCTGTGAGTTGTGGGCGTAAGTGGCTCCTTGGAGGAAATCCTTCTTGTTGTACTGTGCAACTTCTTGTTGGCCCTACCTAGCCTAGGAATCCCTTTCCCGGTGGATTTTAGTCCCAACTCGGGGGTGACCCACTGCTGAGAGTGATGAGCAACGTGGTCTAAGATTGGGAGGTTCATGCAAGGTCTGCACGCAGTTGGTGTACTTCAATTAAGAGATAGGTATCATTTCTGTGCTTAATTCTTAAATGATGTATTTTAGTGCATGTTTGTGATTCTTGTAATAATATCATGTGTTTCACTGCATGTATATTTCCATATTATCTATTTTTATTCCTGTTAAGTTTATGTGTGTTTTATTCCACAAAAGAGCTATGTCTGTCATTTCCCAACATGTCTATGGTTGGGCATGGACAATTTAATTACCTATAAAAGATCTTGAGACCACGTGTGTCTAAGGTAGCGTGTTCCCGGCCTATTGGTACCTCGGTCGGGGGACATTACAAAATGGTATCAGAGCAAAAATATGTTTATGGAGTGATGTCTCCCCACCTGTTGGTGGTTGGGGACATTACAAGGATGGACCATGCCTTGTATTATCTACAAACCTTTGCAACCAGATAGTTGTCACAAACAAATATGGGAAGAATAAGAAGGGTTTCTTCACAACCATACAATCTAATGTAAGTATGGTTTTATTCACAAAAACAAACTCATTTTCCTTTGAGAAAATCTTCCCCTTCTCGACTTATCCTTTTGGGTTCATCGCCAATCAACATATGTCTAAATTCCTTAAAGAATTTATCTTGAATAAAACAGAAATAGAAATGTGCCTTGTGTTTCCAAAGAATAGGGTACTAAAATTGAATTGACTCATTGTCAACATATCAATTTGATCTTAGGGGCAACCCCTCAAATATATTACAGTAGACGACTGCCAAGACTAGATACATAGACATAAATAATTTGAGTTTTAAAATAGTTGGCCCACTGAAAGGAAATCTCATTTGAGATGACCTTGGCCCAATCAAAAATGCCTTATTTTCGAAAGGAAAAATTTAATATATACAAGACTGACTTGGCAATGTGGGAAGTGGATTCTCTTTCCATTAAACACTCAAACAATCATGAAAAATTACAGTACGGCTCCACCAACAAAGATATGTCGATGGTCGATAGGTCGGACAAAATTTCTATGGATAGAACCATAAAATCCTTTAACAAATTCACTCCACCACCATAAGAACCCATGAAAGGGTCAACTTTCAAAAGCTTAAGATTTATATTAGAAGCAGGAAGTCAGAGCATTCTTTTGAATATCTTCAGAGTTAATAGAACAAAGTTCTTCCCCTCTTGATTTTTTTTTCTTTTTGGGTCGAATTGATGAGCACACTAGGAAACTAGCTCTCCAAAGTCAAAAAATTCATGGATACAACCAACATTTGCCAAGCATGTGGTCCAGATTTTGTTAATTTTCTTATCTTCAAGAGTTAATCTCTTGTACCACTGATATGCCACAAACCAGTGGAATTCTTTGTCTTGGAAAACGAGAGAGTTGGTACTATCTTCACAAAAAGGCTATTTCCTTCTTCTAGTTTCCATATTCCTTATTTTGATATACATGATAGGATCACTTATGAATTACAGAGCCCAAGTTTGTTTAAAGTCTAAGTGCATGAATTACATTTATTAAACATCCTTTCCATACATACAAATTTATTTCGAAATATGGGCAACAATAAATGGAAGTTATTTTGACAAAAAAAAGATTTATGGGAAAGTAGGATAATTAATTCACATTATGCATGGATCACCGGCCATTAAATTGCAAATTGTAACTCATTAATGTGCAATAAGTGACCCTTGAAGAACGTCCAAGGCGCATGATGTATGTAAATATTTCACTAAATAAAGATGGAGAGAGAACGATCCTTATAACATTTGTAGTGCAAAACTTCAGAAGTGAAGAAGTGTGAAGGTGTGGGGGTATGGTGAGTCTAGAGGTGTGGGGGTATGGTGAGTGTGGAGAGCGGGATATGCAAGGTGCTCCGCACAAGAGTTGTGTAGAAAGGGGTACTATGTTGAGAGGAAGGTTGTGTAGAGAGAAGAGTGATGATGGGTCTTCCTCACAAAGAGAAGTTTGAAATAAAATTAAGTGTTGGGTTGTGCAGAAATGACTCGTGTGAGAAAATGTTTTTTGTGGAGTGCGAGGAAATTGTTGCAGAAAAGGGAATCCTCGCATGGGATAGAGAATCCCGCACAAATTAATAAAATAGATAAGTGTGGTGAAATTGTGTTCCCAAGTATAAACAAAGGAAAAATGGGTAGAGAAAGGTTTGTATGTATGGAACAAAATTAAAAGAAGGGGACACAAGAAAATGGGTCGACATATTGGCTCCAACTGTGAGATAGTGACCCCCTGCGGGTTGTTGAGAACACAAAAGGCCTTAATCCATGGGGCAATGGAGTCGAGGGAAAGTTTATACACGATGGACTTTACAAGAGGACTATACACATAAATGATATAGAGTTGAATATATACATTTTTTCAGAGCCATAGATAAGATCAAGAGAAGAAATGTTTGAGATGTTGTCCATTGACAGACAATTTCAAAACTTGGTCGTCCATTGCTTTTAACATGTATGAATTGAAACCAATTTTTTTTTCGATTTGGTAAGGTCCAATCTATAGGGCATAAAACTTAGAGTGCAATGTAGGTTTCTCTTTGTCCTTATTCCATAATAAGACAAACTGATCTATGCAAAAATATTTGACTGTGGTTTTTCACTACTTCTTTCCTCTTTTGAATATTCATCAATGTGTGTTCTCTTTGTTCCTCTAGCTACATTAATTGATGAAATCAAGCTTGCATTTTTGTAGCAATAGCTAATGCATTCAACTCAAAATGTACTAGCAATCGAGCATCTTTTCCATAGACTAAGGAGAATGGAGAATGTCAAGTGCTATTTTTTGGTGTTATTTTATTGGCTCATAATGCATGTAGGAGTTTTTATGCCAGTGGTTTTGGTTTGTTGCCACTATTTTCTTGTGAATCTACACCAAAGTTTTGTTGGTTGATTCAACCAATCAATTTCCTTGAGGATATTAATTTGATAATTGTCCCATTACTATGCCAAATTTACCACAGAAGATAATAAATTTGGAACTTACAAATATTGAACCATTATATGTAATAAACTTCTCTAGAACACCAAATATTGATCAAATATTCTCTTGTAAAAAATGGATAAGATGCTCAGTATTAGCTTCCTTCAAATTTATTGTTTTAGGCCATTTTATGAAATAATCAGTTGTTGTTACTATGTAAGAATGACATTTGTTGTATTTAGGATGTGTTATCGCTCAGTTTCTAGTTTAGGTCAAGTAGCTTAAAGGTAAGAGTCAAACTGGCGTAACAGGAGATTCCCCCCCACTGTCACCTCGATGGGGAGCTCTTTTTATTTAGGGTGGCTAAACCCAAGGGAGACGTCCCTAGTAATCTGGGGTTCTGAAAGGCAAAGGCTTAAAAGATCAAGGTGAGTTTTCCCTTCACAGATTACCGCCAAGAAGATAGTCAAGAATGAAGAAATACCACAGAAGAAGCACATGTTTGCGAGACAAGGCAACAATAAAGCTATTACATGCAAATAGTGGTTAATACTTCATTTGTCAATGACTATCAATATTTAATATACATGAGCATAAATAACAGTAATTATTGATGAAGTCAATGATTACAAATGATGACAATGGCTTATAATATTACTTCTCAATAAACACTGGAAATGATATAGCATCAATGTAGATAACCAATCCTTGAATTAACACAACGCATTAAATATCATTAAATGCTCACATACAAAGGTTGTTGCGTCAAGCTTACTAGAGGTGACGTCAGCTTTATTCTAGGGTTAGTTTGGTAGACAAAGAGGTGAACATTTTTGCAAATAGGCCAATGAAATTTATCTACACATCAATGTCTATCATTAGATGACCTAGCCACAACGTTTTATATCAACCAAGAGCTCAAAAGAGGCATGACGTCATCATCAATTTAGGGTTAGTAGACGTTAGGGTTAGTTAGGGTTTCAAATTTAAGAGTTTTGAAAGAGTTGTTTTGGCACAAAAAGCTCAAGGTTGGAGAGTTAGACCAGTGCCTTAGGGTATTATGGAGTCAGAAACAAGGGAAAGACTCGGGAAGATCTAAATCTAAAGACAAGAGAGTTAGGCTCTATGGTGTTGCAATGGCAGGGCCCTATAGTCAAAAACCTAAGGGGAGGAGGCTCATTCTGGTGTTGCTTAAGCAAGGCCTCATGCTCCTCCCTCTTTCTTTAGATATCCTTGGCAAAATGGCTAGCTTCAAAACATAAATCTAAGGGTGAAAAGTGTTGCAAGAGCAAGGCCCTTCAAACCCTAAAATTCAAAACCCTAGGTGTAGACTTGACTAGGCCTAGGACGTCTTCTTTCTTCAACTTATGTTTAAAAACTAACTCAGAAAAAGGGGAACTAGTGTAGCAACGACTAGGCTAAATCCTCCTTAATCAATGGCTAAAACTAGTTCTCACTCATGGGGAAATATAGCAAGGACCTACTTGTGTGCTTGCTACCTAGGGTTTCAATGATTAAGCAATATAATAGCAATGTAACAATAAATGCAAGAGATTTAGCCTACAACCATTCAATTAAGAAGTTTTGCATGAGAAATACACTTACAAATCATGAAAAGATCTTATCAAACCCTAGTTGTAAACCTTCCAATGAGAGAGAAATCCATAACATGCCAAGAACAATCCTCCACAAGAGTTGTGCCTCACTTCCAAGAGCAATAATATCAAAACAAAAGACTAAAAATGATCTCTCACAAGAGAGTGAGTTGTGTTATGTAAAAATGAGAGGCAACGTCCTCTATTTATATCATCCTAATGACCTTTAATTAGAAAATAGGTCATTTAAAACAACCGACAAGGATGACCAACAATATTACACTGTTTTTTACATTAAATGCTAAAAATGTCACAATATAGGCTCAAAAGGGAGACATCAGGCCCCTCTGAGGGAGACGTTGGCCCTTTTTGGGCAAGATTAGCATCCAGGAAGCAAAACGTTGGCCCTTCTGGGGCTCCTGCAAGCTTCCACATGTGCCAAATGATCCCAGCACACTGCCACATGCTCCAGAAAACGTCCAACTGCCTCAAGTGACATCCTGTCCATCAAAAGCAATCGTCCCTTCTGCAGTGGGTGATCCCCCCTAGGCCGGGCTCTGCCAAAGTTTCCTGGGTAGGGACGTCCTTCTTCTTTCTTGTGTAATGGATCATCACAATGTTGTCCTGCCTCTACCATCCCAACAACCATCGTATGGGCTCTTCAGCCCCATGGAGGTCCGAGCTAATCATATCCCCATGTGTACCGGTCCTCTGGCACCTGTCCGTCGGGTATGGTCCTGCACATCAAGAACTATGCCCTCCATGGGATCATCAGTCCTTGGGATCATAGCAATGTCAATCATATTTCATCATTAAATTTTTCAAATACATGCATGAAATCCCTAGCATATCATCTAAGATCTCAAAGACATTACACAGATCTACTATACAAAGCTAAAGAAAACCAACAGAATAACCTATTGGGCTAATACCCACAAGAGAAGGAAAGTTTCCTCGGAGGACCATTCAAGCCATGTTTTATGAGGTGATATGGTCTAGGGATGTCTAGTCACAGTAAGACCAAGGGCAGGTGTTGTCTGTGGGTGCCTTTGTAGGAGGTGAGTTGTACCCGTCATGGATGCATTTTTTCCAAGCCCCTTTATTGCCTTTATTTTTCATTTATTCTTTTCTTTATTTTTTACTTCAAGGTCTGACCATAGGACACTGCGTTGGCATGGTGACCAGAGCTGACAGTGTTACCCACTGGTATTTTCGCAGAAATGATAAGGTTGGCTCGTGATGAGACCCCCTTTCCCTTGGCCATGCAACCAGATGTCACTGCCCTGGCGTGGTGACCAGATGATGGCAATGTCATACTACTAGATACCTATGAACATAATGGGCTGGCTTGTGATGAGACCTCCCATCCTCTTGGTTAGGTCTTGTTTTATTATTTTTCTTAGGGTCCCTTCTGTTTCTTATCGAGAGGCTTTTTATTGCCTTCTCGGGGATCCCTGGGCGAAGCATCTCTAGGTTTTATTTATTATGGCTTTTCTCTTTTACCAGCTGCTTTTACCCCCTAGGCTTTTAGCCCCTTCTTCCCACAAGACAAAGTGTAACCCTCAAAAGGTCATCCTAATGGCCAGACTAGGGGAATGGGATGGATGAATGGGAGATAAGATGTAAAATGATATAATGGTGGGAGAAGACAATGGCTCTGCAAATCCCCTTTGGTGACTAACCCACACCCATGAATACAAGCTTGCTAAGTCACCCCATTAATCACCCCAACAATGGTCAAGTGGATTAGTGTAAGATCTAAGCAGTCATCAGAAATGAAAGGAACCTAATGCATATATAAGAAGGTTATAACGATCAAACATGACACATACCATGATACCTCGGACCAATTACCTCATGGAGCAAGAGTCCTCTCTGATGCAAGTCCAAGCCGATGGTGATGGAAGATTTTGATGCTAATAGGACAATTCTGGTGAAGAAGAGGAAGGATGGGCCCTCCAGAGCCATGCTCAGGTCAATTCTTCTCCCGGTACTTCATGTCTAGGACCCGTGGGCCTTGAGACATGATCTCCTAGTTATCCCTAGATATTGGGGATAACATCTGGCTCCAACTCGGGGACATGTGCTCACCGTAGAGTGCATGAGAACCTTAGCATCTCTGGCATAAACCTGTAGACCTGCTCACACTTGACAAGAAAGCATTAGAGGCAAAAGGTGGGGCGGTATTGCCACCCCGCAAAATAATACATGTATACATATGGTAGTCATAAATGCAGATAGAAAATGAAACTCTTACCTGTACTTACCTGTTGGCTGCATGTTGGTGTAGTCAAATAACCAGTGAAGCCAATCCAGTACTAAAGTTCCTTGATACCTTCCTTTGTGCTTCATCATAAACCAGAACAGTGATAAGTCAAGCACAAAAATGTCATGAGTTAGAATGTATATCATATCATCGAAAAGGCCAGAATCTAACTCATGGAGGCGGGTGGGAGGGATAAAATCCTGCCAAGTCCATCTCTGAGAAAAGTACTCGATCCTATCCAAGAAAGGGTCATGAAAAATACAAGGTTCAGAAAACTGACTCAAAGGGCCTGTAAACTGGTTACCTAGGACATCCTCATGCTCTAAAATCAAGGAAGGAATGGACAAAGATTTAGCGGAGGACTGGCAAACTATCAAAGGAAGGTTGAAAAACTGATTGGAACTAGCATTACCCAACCAACCCTTGGAGTCTAGGGTTTTCCCAAGAGGAAACTCAACATAAAAAAGGTACTTCCCAACTACACCTTTAATGGAGAAGCATGGCAAAGTAATAACAGGTGGTTGGGGTGAAAAGTCATGAGAAACCTTCTTTAGGCAAACAATGTCCTTACTTGTATTAAAAACTGAGCACAACGGTGGTTGGAAATCATCTTCATGAAAAGAGTCCAAATGCTCAGAAGGGTACTCATCAAAAATCTCAAGGTAAGACTAAAAATCATTAGAAGAATGAGGTACTAGGTCATCCTTGGTTTTTTTAAAGGTACAAGTAAAAACCTCATCTCCTTGTTGTCCTTGCTCAGGAGTAATCTGTTGTGACAATTGCAAGGGAAACAACTGGAAATGACTCACAGTGTCATAGATGGGATCCAGGTCATAACTAACTATATCCCACCTACGTCTCCCAACATGTATGAACTCATCAATGTTATCAACAATGTCACTTTCTGTGTCATAACATGTCGGGTTTGAAACATTTGAAAATTCATCCTCCTCATCTTCTTTATCACAAGGCAAAGCATTATCAAAAACCAGGATAGGAGGGTAACTTACTATTTCTTGTTGTGTAGGAACTTCGAGGACTTCGATGTTTTCGGCATGTGTCATTGTTTCATCCTCATGGACTGCTTCTTTATCTTTGATTGCATAACAAGGACCATCAACTTCGTTCAAAGCTTTCTTTTCTCCTTCATTTTCTGAATCAAGGAACAAGGTGTCATTGGCATCTTGAAATGGAACGCAACTAACCTCATCTTCTTTTTGTTGTGCAGGAGAAAAGAGCTCTTGGATTGCTTCATCAGAGGGAGGGGCACACATTGATACTTCATCATTTTGCTCAGGTTCCATCTCCTCAACCATGTCTTCAATCATCCTATGTTGAATGATGGTCTGCTTCCCTTCTTCTTGGAAATCATTAGCGAGGTTTTCATGGGAATAAAAACTTTCCATAGTAAGAGTACCCGAGGTAAAGAGGTCCTTTATCCTGGATGAGAAGATGTTTTGTTCAATTCCTTTAGCCATGCCATAAGCTTCATTGAGCGTCTTTGGGGCCCTTTTACGGAGGGGAAAACCTAGGTGTGCCAAGATCGCATGGGTATAGAGATGGACAACATACTCTTCTTCAGGACAATGGCTTGCAGGAATATGATACAGAGTGCCCTCAAATCTATTCTGAAAGTTGAATAGGGTTTCGTTCTCAGTTTGTTTTATATGCTCAATTTTTTTTAGTAGTACTGAGATGTCTTCTGACTGAATGCCCCATTCTTCAAGAAATACTTCTTCCAACTGGTTCATAGAGGTGATGCTAGCATTAGGAAGGTTATCGTACCACTTCTTAGCATTTCCATGAAGAGTGTTTGAAAAAAGTTTCATCACTACATCTTCAGCATCATCATCGACAGGGTGGAATATAAAGTAAGAATAAAATTCATTCATATGAAAGTCATCTCTTTCCCCATTGCCACCAGTGAATTTAGGGAGCCATTTCTTAGAGATAGGGGGAATTTGTCTTGGGTATCCTGGGATTTTTCTCATGTCTAAAGGTTTATATCTCCCGAGATCCCATTGTGAAGTCATTGTTGGCTTCGTCATCAATGGAGTCGCCAGATAGTTTTCCTGAAACTACCAAAGAATAGGGGAAAAAGGTCTTAGTGGAGTCGCCAGGTAAGCTTGTAAAAAGGTCTTTGAGGCAAGGCTTACCAAAATATTTGTCGTTGAGGAAGATTGACTCAGTGTTCCCCAACAACGGTGCCAAAATGTTATCGCTCAGTTTGTAGTTTAGGTCAAGTAGCTTAAAGGTAAGAGTCAAACTGGCGTAACAAGAGCTTCCCCACCCATTGTCACCTCGATGGGGAGCTCTTTCTATTTAGGGTGGCTAAACCCAAGGGAGACGTCCCTGGTAATATGGGGTTCTGAAAGGCAAAGGCTTAAAAGATCAAGGTGAGTTTTCCCTTCAGAGATTACCACCAAGAAGATAGTCAAGAATGAAGAAATACCACAGAAGAAGCACCTGTTTGCGAGACAAGGCAACAATAAAGCTAATACATGCAAATAGTGGTTAATACTTCATTTGTCAATGACTATCAATATTTAATATACATGAGCATAAATAACAATAATTATTGACGAAGTCAATGATTGCAAATGATGACAATGGATTATAATATTACTTCTCAATAAACACTAGAAATGATATAGCATCAATGTAGATAACCAATCCTTGAATTAACACAACGCATTAAATATCATTAAATGCTCACATACAAAGGTTGCTATGTCAAGCTTACTAGAGGTGACGTCAACTTTATTCTAGGGTTAGTTTGGTAGACAAAGAGGTAAACGTTCTTGCAAATAGGCCAATGAAATTTATCTACACATCAATGTCTATCATTAGATGACCTAGCCACAACGTTTTATATCAACCAAGAGCTCAGAAGAGGCATGATGTCATCATCTATTTAGGGTTAGTAGACGTTAGGGTTAGTTAGGGTTTCAAATTTAAGAGTTTTGAAAGAGTTGTTTTGGCACAAAAAGCTCAACATTGGAGAGTTAGACCAGTGCCTTAGGGTATTATGGAGTCAGAAACAAGGGCAAGACTTGGGAATATCTAAATCTAAAGACAAGATAGTTAGGCTCTATGGTGCTGCAATGGCAGGGCCCTAGAGTCAAAACCCTAAGGGGAGGATGCTCATTCCGGTGTTGCTTAAGCAAGGCCTCATGCTCCTCCCTCTTTCTTTAGATATCCTTGGCAAAATGGCTAGCTTCAAAACATAAATCTAAGGGTGAAAATTGTTGCAAGAGAAAGGCCCTTCAAACCCTAAAAGTAAAAACCCTAGGTGTAGACTTAACTAGGCCTAAGATGTCTTCTTTCTTCAACTTATGTTTAAAAACTAACTCAGAAAAAGGGGAACTAGTGTAGCAATGGCTAGGCTAAATCCTCCTTAATCAATGGCTAAAACTAGTTCTCACTCATGGGGACATATAGCAAGGACCTACTTGTGTGCTTGCTACCTAGGGTTTCAATGATTAAGAAATATAATAGCAATGTAACAATAAATGCAAGAGATTTAACCTACAACCATTCAATTAAGAAGTTTTGCATGAGAAATACACTTACAAATCATGAAAAGAGCTTATCAAACCCTAGTTGTAAACCTTCCAATGAGAGAGAAATCCATAACATGCCAAGAACAATCCTCCACAAGAGTTGCGCCTCACTTCCAAGAGCAATAATATCAAGACAAAAGACTAAAAATGATCTCTCAGAAGAGAGTGAGTTGTGTTATGTAAAAATGAGAGGCAACATCCTCTATTTATATCATCCTAATGACCTTTAATTAGAAAATAGGTCATTTAAAACAGCCGACAAGGCTGACCAACAATATTACACTGCTTTTTACATTAAATGCTAAAAATGTCACAATATGGGCTCAAAAGGGAGACGTCAGGCCCCTCTGAGGGAGACGTTGGCCCTTTTTGGGCAAGATCAACATCCAAGAAGCAAAACGTTGGCCCTTCTGGGGCTTCTGCAAGCTGCCACATGTGCCAAATGATCCCAACACACTACCACATGCTCCAGAAAACGTCCAACTGCCTCAAGTGACGTCCTGTCCATCAAAAGAAATCGTCCCTTCTGCAGTGGGTGATCCCCCCTAGGGCGGGCTCTGCCAAAGTGTCCTGGGTAGGGACGTCCTTCTTCTTTCTCATGTAATGGCTCATCACAACATTGTCCTGCCTCTACCATCCCAGCAACCATCTGATGGGCTCTTCATCCCCATGGAGGTCCAAGCTAATCATATCCCCATGTGTATCGGTTTCTAGCACCTGTCTGTCGGGTATGGTCCTGCACATCAAGAACTACGCCCTCCATGGGATCATCAGTCCTTGGGATCATAGCAATGTCAATCATATTTCATCATTAAATTTTTCAAATACATGCATGAAATCCCTAGCATATCATCTAAGAGCTCAAAGACATTACACAGATCTACTATACAAAGCTAAAGAAAACCAACAGAATAACCTATTGGGCTAATACCCACAAGAGAAGGAAAGTTTCCTCAGAGGATC
>ML801561.1:28900-87001 GCA_009831015.1 Picea engelmannii | reverse complement strand
GTACTTCTGGTACTTCTGGTACTCTGGTTTTCTGAATTTCTGGTACTTTGTGAAACTAGGGTTTCACTTTCCGGAGAATCTAGCCACTGAAAAGGTGCACTCTAGGTGCCAAATTGATCCTTGGGGGAGGGCGCAACTTTCTAGGGTGGTAGATTGCTGAAAACAGTCTCTTTTTCAAAACCCTAATTTTGGGCCCCGGTAACAGTGACGTTTTTCCTCTTGCAGATTCTGCTTTCTTCAGGTTGGCTCTGATGCCATGTTAATGTTTATTCCATTATTATAGTTCTTTTCATTTCATAAGATAAGATCATAATAAGAACAAGATCACTGAGAAATACACATCCACAATAGACACAACATTTATCCTGGGAAACCGTCTAGGGGAAGAAAACCCAGCAACACTTCCTTATCATAAATAGTTTATCAAATGTTCAAGAGATAACTCAACCAATACAAAAAATCCTCCTCCAAGAGATGCGCCACCCTTCTTCTCCTCTCTCCAACTTTAAAATGCAACTTGCCTCATAAGAGAATGAGCAAGTGAAGTGTGTGTTAGAAGTGAGCGCTAGCCTCTTATTTATACTAATCTGGCACATGTGAAGAGTCACCATCTGGCAAGGCCGACCTCTCACACTGGGTGGGTAAATCCACCTTTAATTAAATCTGGCCCTTTCATTATAACTCTTGGGGCCGACTTCTTATTCTTTACATTATAATTGTCCAATGACCAATCCGCAAAAGGGGATTTGGTCCTTATACAATTACCGACTTGATTAATCCTCAATGGGGATTAATCTAATAATAAAAATAATAATAATGACATTATTAATCCACAATGGGGATTTAATCCAATAACAAAATAATAAGAATTCTCTTCGCAGTTACATTATTTCAACAAAATTCATTCGAGTCCCCAATATGGTCACCAAAAATGTTGATCTCTCTTACTGTCGAGAACTACAGTCAACCTCCTAGGATCTTCTTGGAGACTAATCAATATTTCCCTCTACGCTTTTATAGAGGTGGTACTCCTCTTTCTCACTCAAATATTTAATAAACTTGATCAAAACATATATTCAAACATTCATAACATGAACACCTGTGAGTGGACCAGGTGGTAAAACAACTGATAAAATAATAAATGAATTATAAAAAGAAGATGGTAACCTCACATGAAAGAATAACTAAATCCATTCATTTAGGTAATGAGAAAAAGGGATTCAAAGCAATACTCATAGATAGAAAATAAATATGGTGGTCCATAAATTAGAGAAATTTAAATGATTTCATTCATCGAAACTCATAAGATGCATAGTAAAAACACATGTGAGATCTCATGCTTTATAAAAATTCTGAAACCATAAATGTTATGAACTCTTGGAAATAGCTCTCCACGATAGTAAAAAAACATTACAAATTAAATGTTCAAGTTCGAATAAAGTTTTTGAATATCGCAATACACAATGATCCTGATACTTAAACGATAAAAGTAAAGGTTTTTGTCCAAACATACTGGGATTGGGGCTCCCGTGGACCATATAAAGTAGTAGAAGAAACCTAGAAGAAAAGGAGGAATGTAGTCAGGGATCGGCTTTACAATTGAGAAATACACTTAATAGAGTTGAATGATCAAAGATTGGGATGAAGGAAGGGAAATGCTTCGAAAATAAAAATGCTCACATAATGGCAAAGGAATGATAGACAGATGGATGTATCTCTCTCTTGATAAGTATCTTTGATGATCGATGATGCCATTGTTCATGGGGTCTTCGTCTCTTATATAGGTGCAACAAGATTTTTTGAAATAACCACTTTTCGATAGTTATTATGGGAAATAGCTCTCTACGATAGTTAAAAAATATTACAAATTAAATGTTCAAGTTCAAATAAAGTTTTTGAATATCGCAATACACAATGATCTTGATACTTAAACGATAAAAGTAAAGGTGTTCTTCCAAACAGATGGGTTTGGGGCTCCCGTGGACCATATAAAGTAGTAGAAGGAACCTATTAGAAAAGGAGGAATGTAGTCAGGGATCGACTTTACAATTGAGAAATACACTTAATAGATTTTAATGATCAAAGACTGGGATGAAGGAAGGGAAATGCTTCGAACAGAAAAATGCTCACAGAATGGAAGAGGAATGATAGACAGATGGATGTATATCTTTCTTGATAAGGATCTTTGAAGATCGATGATGCCATTGTTCCTGGGGTCTTCGTCTCTTATATATGTGCAACAATATGTTTTGAAATAACCACTTTTCAATAGTTATTATGGGTTATCTATATCTTCCAATGAATTTTTGAGCCACTCATCAATATAATCCTTCATTGGTGTGACAATGATGTCTTGTTTAACCCTTATCATGAATATTTCATCTTCAATTTCTTTGAAATCATAGTGTATCTACTCTATTAATGTCAGGTGGTATTCATTATTATTTAAAAAATTAACCAACCACCACTTGATTTCGTCCTCTGGGAAATCAATGAGTTCATCAAACTCGTTGGTTGATGATGCTTTGATCATGCTCAACTCACCTTCTAGTTGGTCTTTTGTTATTATGACTTAATCTCTTACAAATTGTGGGCCTTCAAGCTCCTTGACACTTTCTAATGATTTCAAGAATGCATTGCTTATTTTATCATTTACTCTTGCACAACTGGCAATCGAATCTCTTAACATGTGTATCCCTGCCATCCATCATGATTTTAGTTGTTTTATTCTTCGATTTAAAGGTAGTTGATGTTGAATTCTATGATATTCACTTAGACTTGTAACCTGTGCAACAAAAGTACTGAAGGCATTTTTATAGTATACTTCATCGTGATCCAGATATTTTTGCAAGTATTTTGTTAAGTTAGCAAGTTTTTGAGACAGGTTCCTCCGATTTATGGTGACTTCCCATGCTTGCAAAATAGTAGTAAGCCACTTAATAATATTCTCAATGACATAAAACTTGACTTCATTTAGTAACTTAGCGTATTTCCTTATCTTTACTGATGTTTTGGGTGTACTAGGGGTCATTTGATCAGGTACAACAATGGCCAAAGGCTTTTCAAACAATGGATTGGGACTTAATGTGTCCTCAAGCTCAATTATTCTTCTTTTAAAATTGGCGTTTTTCAACTCTTTCTCAAAGATAGAATGGGTAAGAACATCTCTAGTTGTGAGATGTAATTTAAGGAGTCCCGAGGGTCCGACTCCCAAGACATAAAATTATGAATTCCATGTTTTAGTCACTTTCTTATTTTTCACATGGACTTTCTCTATTTGTAATTTTCTCTCTTATTTATTATATTTGCATTGTGTAGTGTCAAAGATTGTTCTTCAAAAATTGTCAACTCTTCATGAGCCAACTCCTTTGCAAGTTGCTAACTTTCAGTGATTCTATGTGCTACCCAATCGGGCATTGTCAATTTCCATATCAACTACATTCCTCGAGCTTCCTGAATTTTGTGAGTCGTTTCTTCTTGGTCTTTTCTTTCTATTTTGTTGAGTTACGACATGTGATTTTTCAATATCAACCGAGGCAGGGTCTTCTCCATCATCTCTTCTAGTGCATCCTTTATTTTTATATCCTCTACTCACATTTACTTCATGTTTCTTTTGTGTAGAGGAGGAACTCCTACATGAATGGGGAACATAAGAAGATTGCATGTTGGTCATGTCTTTTCCTCTTTGCCTTGTTTTTATTTAAGTGTGTTCTCTAACTTTCATGACCAAATCATCATTAAATATATGCTTATCCTTTTTTATTGGGATATTTGAGTTACTATGACCAATTTATTCAGAAATCCTTGTGAAAAGGTTGGTGTATCTCATGAATGCTAAGTGTTCGAAGAACAGTCCTTCTAGAGTTATCTTAGGAGTTATCCTTCCTTAAAGTTGAATGGGGTAAGCATTTCAAATATTTCCATTAAATGGGTGGAATTCCTCATTGTCGTATCAACAACATGAAAGGGTAATGAAATAAATTGATTTTTTTTTCCATGTCAAACATGATGGACCATTCCTTGTATTTTCTACAAACCTATGCAACCAAATACCTGTCACAAACAAATATCGAAAGAAGAAAAGGGGTTTCTTTACAACCATACAATCTAATGCAAGCATGGTTATAAACTCCCTTTCCTTCGAGAAAATATTCTCCTTCTTGAGTTATCCTTCTAGGTTCATCTCTAGTGAACATATGTCTATTTTGAGCAAGGAAAAAATGGAAAGGCGCCTTGTGTTCCCAAAGAATAGGGTACCAAAATTGAACTAGCTCATTATCAACATCTAAATTTGTTCTTAGGGAGAACCCCTTAAATACATTATAGTAGGTGACTGTTAGGACCAGATACATAGTCATAAAGAATCTCTAAGTTTTAGAATAGTTGTCCAAGTGAAAGGAAATCTCATTTGAGATGACCTTCGCCCAGTCGAAAATGACTTCTTTTCAAAAGGAAAAATGTAATATATACAAGACTGAACTGGGAATGTGGGAAGTAGATTCTCTTCCCATTAGGTGAGCGAACAACCATGAAAAATCATGGTATGGATTTGCCAATAGAGATATGTCGATGGTTGAGAGGTCAACCAAAATTTATGCGAATGGAACCATAAAATCATTTAACAAATTCATTCCACCACCGTAAGAATCCATGAAAGAGTCAACTTCTAAAAGCTTCAGAATTGTATTGGAAGCAGGAAGTCAAAACACTCTTTTGAATATATTTGGAGTTAATAGACCAGATTTCTCCCCCTCAAGTGATACTTGAATTCTTTTGCTTTATGGGTTGAACCAATGAGCAAACCGGGAAACTAGCTCCCCGAAGTAAAAAACTTTAGGCATACAACCAACATTTTCCAAGCTTGTAGTCCATATTTTGTTATTTTTCTTCTATTCAAGAGTTAAGCTTTGATACCATTGATATGCCACAGACCAATGGAATTCTTTGTCTTGGAAGGTGGGAGAGTTGGTAGTATCTCCACAAAAAGGATATTTACTTTTTCTAGTTGCCATATTTCTTATTCTTTCAATGCATTTTGATGTGCGTGATAGTATCACTTATGAATTATGGATCCCAAGCCTATTTAAATGCTAAGTGAATGAATTACATTTATTAAAGATCCTTTCCATATGTACAAATTCCTTTTGAAATACGGTCAACAACAAATGGAAGTTATTTTGACAAGAAAGAGATTTATGGGAAAACGGGATAATTAATTCACATTATGACCAAATTATTGCCATTTACCTTGCAAATTGGAACTCGCTAATGTGGAATAAGTGACCTTTGAATAACATTTAAGGTGCATGATGTATGTAAATATTTCACTAAGGAAATATGGAGAGAGATCAATCCTTATAACATTTGTAGTGTGGAACTTCAAAAATGCGGAAGTGAAAGCAGGATATGCAAGGTGCTATGCACAAGAGTTGTGCAGGATAATATGTATGGCGGGATAACATGTTGTGTAGAAAGAGGTATTGTGTAGAGAGGAAGGTTGTGCGGAGAGGAGAGCAATGATGTGTCTTCCGCACAAAGGGAAGTTTGAAATAAAACTAAGTGTTGGGTTGTGTGGGACATGACTTGTGCAGGAAAATATTTTGTGCGGAGTACGGGGAAATTGTTATAGAAAAGGGAATCTCTTCATGGGATAAGGAATCCCACACAATTCAATAAAATAGCCAAGTATTGTGAAATTTTGTTCCCAAGTCTAAAAAAAAAGGAAAAATGGGTGGAGAAAGGGTTGTATGTATGGCACAAAAGTAAAAGCAGGGGACACATGAAAATGGTTCAACATGGGCCTAATGGTTAAGAACGTGTGTTTCCTCCTTGGAGGTTACATGTTCAACTCAAGAGTGGGATAGGGTATGTACACCTCCGTAGACTTTAGCAGTCAAATCATTGTACGGAGGGGGTCCCTTGTCCCACAAACAAGGGGGTCTCATACACCAATTCAGTGTTTGTCTTGGTGGTAACTTTAAAATTGGATTATTATTGTTATTATTATTGTATTATATTTTGATAGGACTTCAGGAGCCATCATAAAAAAAAGAGTTACTTAATTTAATATTAATAAACTCAAGGATGACACACCATGCAATGCAATTTAATATTGATGAACTCAAGGGTGACACACCATGCAATGGTTCTTTTTAGTAGGATCTTACCCTTAGGTTATTTGTATTTGTAATATAGAATATTAAAAATGGATATTAATATGTCTAGTAGCTTTAGAGTTGATCCGGATTATTTTCGGCATGAAATGAGAGTGGAGATATAATAAAGAAATGCACAGAGATATCGCGTATATCCAATAATATAACAGAAATATATCAGAGATGCAACCCTTAACACAGAGATACAGTAATACACGATTTCTATTAATGAAAGAAATGTACAGAGATTGTAAAAATACAGAGTGAAAGACTCGCTAAAATGGTGGCAGCTTATCTCTGAGATGAGATGTGACGACTACTCGCATTCGCAAGAAGATGATTACAATGAGGCTCTTAAGGATTTTTTACAATAAAGAGGAATTCCAAAAACCCTAGACATCCAAAAACCTAACCCTGGGAGATGAAGGCCAAAAGTCATGTGGGCCCCGTTTGGGTAAGTTAGTACATCAACTTCCCGGGGTCATAACTTTTGCATATGATCTCCGTTTTAGGCATATAATAGCTCGTTGGAAAGGTATCGTCGAGGATATTTATTTTGGAGGCTCAATTATGCCTCTAGATATCATTGAGAGCCCTGATCTCGAAAAACCTTCATTTAGGCCCTCAAAATGGCCCTGAAAGTTAAAACCTGCTAAAAATAGTAAATTGCCAAAATTGTCAAAAAACCATTTTGAGCCAGTTGGAAAAGGTGGATGGCCACTGGTATCCACCTGGATCAATCCTCCCTCCTTAGGAAGCAATGGTCTCCATTACGTTGAGTTCCCAAGTGAGAGGGAGAAGCGTTTGTTGAATCTGCATCTTGGTGAGTTGCTTGTCTTGTTGGAGACGTCGCGCTGCTCAATTTGTGGAAGTTTGTCACGAACCTATTGAGGTTGAGGCTGTTCAACAAGTCAAGATACATGAGAGGATGGTGTGCAGAAGGAATCTTTGCGTTTTTTTGCATCCTTTTCGACCTGCTTCTGTTGGATAGAAGGTGCTTGGGGCGAGGCTGTAGTGGTTGTAGTGTCCTTTTGTTCTCCTTCTAAACAGATTGTGAAGAAGCTAAATTTTGCAGTATAATATACTACCTTGCGGCACTTTTTAGGTGGAACAGTAGTCGGAACTACCTCTGGTATTCTGTAGAGATGATCCCCCAGAGAAACAATGACACTATGGGGTCGAAACTCATAAATAACATGGCGCTTCCACATATATGGTTGGCCCAAGAGAACATCACAGACATCCAGTGGGGAAACGTCACATAATACCTCATCCTTGAAGGGTTGAATGCCATATGACAATCGACATTGTTGGATGACACAAAGATCTCGTCCTTGGCGAAGCCACCCAATGTTGTATGGTTGTGGGTGTGGTGTTGTAGACAATCCCAACCATTTGACGACCTCTGCTGAGATGAGGTTCTTCTAGCTTCCACTATCAACAATAAAATGCAGTGGGGTCCCCTTCACCCACATATGTGAATGAAAAAGTCGCTCCCCCTCTTCAATATCTGTTGGTTCTTCTGGTTGAATTGTTGCGGTCGTGACAATAACAGTGGGGTCTACATCAATGATATGTCCTTTACCAGTATTTTCATAATTAGATTCTGAATCAGGGTTCAACTCCTTGTCTTTGATCTCAGCCATTAATGATTGTTTTGAGCGACATTCATCAATGTTGTTCCAGGGGATTTTGTGGAAATCACACCATTTTCTAGTGTCCTTCTTTGTCTTCCCGTGAGATTTCTTTTCCTGTGGCTTGGACTGGCTTTCGAGAGATTGTTTGTTAGGGTTGTCTTTCTCATACTTTGTTTGTTGCGTATTTGCAGGCCCGAACTCTCGTTTGTTCTGGTGCTTAAATTTTTGCTCGATTTTAACAGCATATCGTTAAGCAACACCTAGTGATGAGATGTCCAGAAAATCCATTTCAGTTTGGGTGTATCTGTGTAGAACCCCACTGTATTTTAGAACCAAATGTCATTCAAAGTCTTTAATACCCAGCTTGGTGCGCAAGGTATGAAAGGTATTGGTGAACTCCGGAACTTCTTGGCCCCTCTCTTGCCGCAGTGTGGTCCATCTCATGTACTGGTCCTCATAGTTTCCAACAGGATAATACTGTTCCTTTACCACATCCACAAAAAAATCCCAAGTGGGCTCAACCCCATATATTCCAGACTCCTCTTTGGAACTTTTCTCCCAGTAAGTTTCCCACCAATGTTTGACATGAGGGAGATCTTTAAGGAGTGCAAAGGTGATCTTTTCTTTGTCGAAAAAATTGTGAACAAATAAATAACCTTCTAGCAGAGTTAACCATTTTTCTAGGGCTTTTGCATCTATCTGTCCTTCAAATACGGGAATATCAAAATTAACTTGTACCTTGAAAGGTGAGGTTCTTCCAAAGTGGTCGCTTGATGAAGATGCACTTATTGCTATCGATGGGCGTTGAAGGATGTGGGAAAAATTCTCCATCATTTCATCCCTCTATCACATAAGAGCTTTCTCAAGCAACAGACTGATAGGATCGTCTTCTCTCTCATTTTTCTTTTCTTCCACCATTGAGGGTTTCTTGGGTGTGCGAGAGTGATTTTCTTCAAGAGAGACAAGCTCGAGACTCAAATTTCTATACTCGGACCTCGTCGGGGACATGCACTGAAAAAACGATCAAGAACAACCTGCTCTGATGCCACTGATCCGGATTATTTTCGGCACGAAATGAGAACGGAGATATAATAAAGAAAGGCACAGAGATATCGCGTATATCCAATAATATAACAGAAATATATCAGAGATGAAACCCTTAACACAGATATACAGTAATACACGATTTCTATTAATGAAAGAAATGTACAGAGACTGTAAAAATATAGAGTGAAAGACTCGCTAGAATGGTGACAGCTTATCTCTGAGAAGAGATGTGACGGCTACTCCCATTCTCAAGAAGATGATTACAATGAGGCTCTGAAGGCATTTTTACAATAAAAAGGAATGAAAAAAACCCTAGACATCCAAAAACCTAACCCTAGGAGATGAAGCGCCAAAAGTCACATGGGCCCCGTTTGGGTAAGTTAGTACATCAACTTCCCGAGGTTGTAACTTTTGCATACGGTCTCTGTTTTAGGCGTATAATAGCTCGTTGGAAAGGTATCGTCGAGGAGATTCATTTTGGGGGCTCAATAATGCTTTCACTTATCATTGAGAACCTAGATATTGAAAAACCTTCATTTAGGCCCTCAAAATGGCCCCAGAAGTTAAAACTTTCTAAAAATAGTAAATTGCCAAAATTGTTAGAAAACCATTTTGAGCCAGTTGGAAATGGTGGGTAGCCACTGATATCCACCTGGATCAATCCTCTCTCTTTATGGAAGCAATGATCTCCATTGTGTTGAGTTCCCGAGGGAGAGGGAGAAGCGTTTGTTGAATCTGCATCTTGGTGAGTTGCTTGTCCTGTTGGAGACGTCGCGCTGCTCAGTTTGTGGAATTCTATCACGAACCTATTGAGGTTGAGGCTATTAAACAAGTTGAGATACATGAGAGGAAGGTGTGCAGAAGGAATCTTTTCATTTTGTTGTAGCCTTGTCGACCTGCTTCTGTTGGATAGAAGGTGCTTGGGGCAAGGCTGTAGTGGTTGCAGTTTCCTTTTGTTCTCCTTCTAAACATATTGTGAAGAAGATAAATTTTTCAGTATGAGATACTACCTTGCGGCACTTTTTAGGTGGAACAGTAGTCAGAAATACCTCTGGTATTCTGTAGAGATGATCCCCCAGAGAAACAATTACACTACAGGGTTGAGAATCACGAATAGCATCGCACTTCCACATATATGGTTGGACCAAGAGAACATCATAGACATCCAGTGGGGAAACATCACATAATACCTCATCCTTGAAGGGTTGGATGCCATATGACAATTGAAATTGTTGGCTGACACAAAGATCTTGTCCTTGGTGAAGCCACCCGATGTTGTATGGCTACAGGTGTGGTGTTGTAGACAATCCCAACTGTTTGACAACCTCTGTTGAGATGAGGTTCTTATGGCTTCCACTATCAACAATAAAATGCAGCGGGGTCCCCTTCACCCAAAGCTGTGAATGAAAAAGGTGCTCCCCTTCTTCAAGATCTGTTGGTTCTTCTAGTTGAATTGATGTGGTTGCGAAAATAGCAGTGGGGTCTGCGTCAATGATATGTCCTTTACCAGTATTTTCAGAATCAGATTCTGAATCAGGGTTCGACTCCTTGTCTTTGATCTCAACCACCAATGACTGTTTTGAGCGACATTCATCTATTTTGTGCCATAGAATTTTGTGGAAATCGCACCATTTTCTGGTGTCCATCTTTGTCTTCCTGTGACCTTTCTTTTCTTGTGGCTTGGACTGGCTTTCAGGAGACTGTTTGTTAGGGATGTCTTTGTCATACTTTGGTTGTTGTGTATTTGCAGACCCGAACTCTCATTTTTTCTGGTGCTTAAATTTCTGCTCGATTTTAACAACATATCGATAAGAAACACCTAGTGATGAGATGTCCAAAAAATCCATTTCAGTTTGGATGTATCTGTGTAGAGCCCCAAGGTATTTCAGAACCAAATGTCGTTCAAAGTCTTTGATACCCAGCTTGGTGCGCAAGGTATGGAAGGTATTGGTGAACTCTGGAACTACGTATATCCAATAATATAACAGAAATATATCAGATATGCAACCCTTAACACAAAGATACAATAATACACGATTTCTATTAATGAAAGAAATGTACAGAGACTATAAAAATACAGAGTGAAAGACTTGCTAGAATGGTGGCAACTTATCTCTGAGAAGAGATGTGAAGGATACTCACATTCGTAAGAAGATGATTACAATGAGGATCTGAAGGCCTTTTTACAATAAACAGGTATGCCAAAATCCCTAGACATCCAAAAACCTAACCCTAGGAGATGAAGCGTCAAAAGTCATGTGGGCCCCATTTGGGTAAGTTAGTACATCAACTTCCCGGGGTTGTAACTTTTGCATACGGTCTTCATTTTAGGTGTATAATAGCTTGTTGGAAAGGTATCCTTGAGGAGATTCATTTTGGTGGCTCAATAAAGACTTCATCTATCATTTATAACCTATATCTCAAAAAACCTTCATTTAGGCCCTGAAAATGGCCCCGGAAGTTAAAACTTGCTAAAAATAGTAAATTGCCAAAATTGCCAGAAAACCATTTTGAGCCAGTTGGAAAAGGTGGGTGGCCACCGATATCCACCTGGATCAATCCTCCCTCCTTAGGAATCAATGGTCTCCATTGCATTGAGTTCTTGGGGGAGAGGGAGAAGCGTTCGTTGAATCTGCATCTTGGTGAGTTGCTTGTGTTGTCGGAGACGTCGCATTGCTCAGTTTGTGGAAGTTTGTCACGAACCTGTTGAGTTTGAGGTTGTTCAACAAGTTTAGATACATGAGAGGACGATGTGAAGAAGGAATATTTTCATTTTGTTGCAGCCTTTTCGACCTACTTATGTTGGATAGAAGGTGCTTGGGGCGAGGCTGTAGTGGTTGCAGTGTCCTTTTCTCCTTCTGAACAGATTGTGAAGAAGCTAAATTTTTCAGTATGAGATACTACCTTGCAACACTTTTTAGGTGGAGCAATAGTCAAAACTACCTCTGATATTCTGTAGAGATGATCCCCTAGAGAAACAATGACACTACGGGGTCGAGACTCATAAATAGCATGGTGCTTCCACATATATGGTTGGCCCAAGAGAACATCACATACATCCAGTGGGGAAACATCACATAATACCTCATCCTTAAAGGGTTGGATGCCATATGACAATCGACATTGCTGTCTGACATGAAGATCTTGTCCTTGGCGAAGCCACCCGATGTTGTATGGCTGTGGGTGTGGTGTTGTAGACAACCCCAACTGTTTGACGACCTCTTTTGAGATGAGGTTCTTCTAGCTTCCACTATCAACAATAAAATGCAGCAGAGTCCCCTGCACCCACATCTGTGAATGAAAAAGGCACTCCCCCTCTTCAGGATCTGTTGTTTCTTCTGGTTGAATTGTCGCGGTCGCAACAATAGCAATGGGGTCTTCATCAATGATCTGTCCTTTATCAGTATTTTCATAATCAGATTCTGAATCAGGGTTTGGCTCCTTGTCTTTGATCTTGGCCACCAATGACTATTTTGAGCGACATTCATCGGTGCTGTGCCAAGGGATTTTGTGGAAATCACACCATTTTTCGGTGTCCTTCTTTGTCTTCCCGTGACCTTTCTTTTCCTGTGGCTTGGACTAGATTTTGAGAGACTGTTTGTTAGGGTTGTCTTTTTCATACTTTGGTTGTTGCATATTTGTATGCCCGAACTCTCATTTGTTCTAGTGCTTAAATTTCTTCTCGATTTTAACAATATATCGATAAGCATCACCTAGTGATGAGATATCCAGAAAATCCATTTCAGTTTGGATGTATCTATGTAGAGCCCCATGGTGTTTCAGAACCAAATTTCGTTCGGATTCTTTGATACCCATCTTGGTGCGCAAGGTATGGAAGGTATTGGTGAACTCTGTAACTGCTTTGCCCCTCTCTTGCCGCAGTGTGGTCCATATCATGTACTGGTCCTCATAGTTTCCAACAGGATAATACTATTCATTTACCGCATCCACAAAAAATCCCCAAGTGGGCTCGGCCCCATATATTCCAGATTCCTCTTTGGAACTTTTCTTCCAGTAAGTTTCCCACCAATGTTTGACATGAGGGAGATCTTTAAGGAGTTTGAAGTTGATATTTTCATTGTCAGAAAAATTTTGAACAAAGAAATAACCTTCTAGCAGAGTTAACCATTTTTCTAGGGCTTTTGCATCTATCTGTTTTCAAATACACGAATATCAAAATTAACTTGTACCTTGAAAGGCGAGGTTCTTCCAAAGTGGTCGCTTGATGAATATGTGTTTGTTTCTATCAGCATGCGTTGAAGGATGTAGGAAAAATTCTCCATCATTTCGTCCCTCTGTCGTGTGAGAGCTTGCTCAAGCAACAAACTGATAGGATCATCTGCTCCATCATTTTTCTTTTCTTCCGCCATTGAGGGTTTCTTGGGTGTGCGAGAGAGATTTTCTTCAAGAGAGACAAGCTCGAGACCCAACTTGCTATACTCGGACCTCGTCGGGGACATGCACTGAAAAAATGATCAAGAACAACCTGCTCTGATACCACTGATCCAGATTATTTTCGGCACGAAATGAGAGCGGAGATATAATAAAGAATGGCACAGAGATATCGCGTATATCCAATAATATAACAGAAATATATCAGAGATGCAACCCTTAACATAGAGATACAGTAATATATGATTTCTATTAATGAAAGAAATGTACAGAGACTGTAAAAATACAGAGTGAAATACTTGCTAGAATGGTGACATCTTATCTCTAAGAAGAGATGTGACGGCTACTCACATTCGCAAGAAGATGATTACAATGAGGCTCTAAAGGCATTTTTACAATAAACAAGAATTCCAAAAACCTTATACATCCAAAAACCTAACTCTAGGATATGAAGCGCCAAAATTCATGTTGGCCCCGTTTGGGTAAGTTAGTACATCAATTTCCCGGGGTCGTAACTTTTTCATATGATCTTCGTTTTAGACGTATAATAGATCGTTGGAAAGGTATCATCAAGAATATCCATTTTAGGGGCTCAATCATACCTTTGGGTATCATTGAGAACCTCCATCCCGAAAAACCTTCATTTAGGCCCTCAAAATGGCCCCAGAAGTTAAAACCTGCTAAAAATAGTAAATTGCCAAAATTGCTAGAAAACCGTTTTGAGCCAGTTGGAAAAGGTGGGTGGCCACATATATACCCCTGGATCAATCCTCCCTCCTTAGGAAGCAATGGTCTCCATTGCGTTGATTTCCCAGGGGAGAGGGAGAAGTGTTTGTTGAATCTGCATCTTGGTGAGTTGCTTGTCTTGCTGGAGACATCGCGTTGCTCAGTTTATGGAAGTCTGTCACGAACCTGTTGAGGTTGAGGTTGTTCAACGAGTCAAGATACATGAGAGGACGGTGTGCAGAAGGAATCTTTGGGTTTTCCTGTAGCCTTATCGACCTGCTTTTGTTGGATATAAGGTTCTTGGGGCGAGGCTGTAGTGGTTGTAGTGTCCTTCTGTTCTCCTTATGATCAGATTGTGAAGAAGCTAAATTTTGCAGTATGAGATACTACCTTGTGACACTTTTTAGGTGGAACAGTAGTCGGAACTACCTCTGGTATTCTATAGAGATGATCCCCTAGAGAAACAATGACACTATGGGGTCGAGACTCATAAATAACATGGCACTTCCACATATATGGTTGGCCCAAGAGAACATCATAGACATCCAGTGGGGAAACGTCACATAATACCTCATCCTTGAAGGGTTGGATGCCATATGAAAATCGACATTGCTGGCTAACACGAAGATCTTGTCCTTGGCAAAGCCACCCGATGTTGTATGGTTGCGGGTGTGGTGTTGTAGACAATCCCAATTGTTTGACAATCTATGCTGAGATGAGGTTCTTCTGGCTCCTGCTATCAACAATAAAATGCAGCAAGGTCCCCTTCACCCACATATGTGAATGAAAAAGACGCTCCCCCTCTTCAGGATCTGTTGGTTCTTCTGGTTGAATTGTTGCAGTCATGACAATAGCATTGGGGTCTGCGTCAATGATCTGTCCTTTACCATTATTTTTAGAATTATATTATGAATCAGGGTTTGGATCCGTGTCTTTGATCTCGACCACCAATGACTGTTTTGAGCGACATTCATCGGTGTTGTGCCAGGGGATTTTGTGGAAATCGCACCATTTTCTGGTGTCCTTCTTTGTCTTCCGGTGACCTTTATTTTCCTATGGCTTGGATTGGCTTTCAAGAGACTGTTTGTTAGGGTTGTCTTTGTCATACTTTGGTTGTTGCATATTTGCAGAAGCAAACTCTCATTTATTCTGGTGCTTAAATTTCTGCTCTATTTTAACAGCATATCGATAAGCAACACCTAGTGATGAGATGTCTAGAAAATCCATTTCAGTTTGGATGTATGTGTAGAGCCCCACGGTATTTCAAAAGAAAATGTCGTTCGAAGTCTTTGATACCTATCTTGGTGCGCAAGGTATGGAATATATTGGTGAACTCTGACACTACTTGGCCATTCTCTTGCCGTAGTGTGGTCCATCTCATGTACTAGTCCTCATAGTTTCCAACAAGATAATATTGTTCCTTTACCGCATCCACAAAGCAATCCCAAGTGGGCTCGACCCCATATATTCCAGACTCCTCTGTGGAACTTTTCTCCTAGTAATTTTCCCACCAATGTTTGACATGAGGGAGAGATTTAAGGAGTGCGGAGGTGATCTTTTCTTTGTCGAAAAAATTGTGAACAGAGAAATAACCTTCTAGCAGAGTTAACCATTTTTCTAAGGCTTTTGCATCTATCTGTCCTTCAAATACAGGAATATCAAAATTGACTTATACCTTGAAAGTCGAGGTGCTTCCAAAGTGGTCGCTTGATGAAGATGTGCCTGTTTCTATCGGCAGGCGTTGAAGGACGTGGGAAAAATTCTCCATCATTTCATCCCTCTATTGCGTGAGAGCTTGCTCAAGAAACAGACTGATAGGATTGTCTACTCTGTCGTTTTTCTTTTCTTCCGCCATTGAGGGTTTCTTGGGTGTGCAAGAGTAATTTTATTCAAGAGAGACAAGCTCGAGACCCAACTTTATATACTCGGACCTCGTCTACGACATGCACTGAAAAAATGATCAAGAACAACCTGCTCTGATACCACTAATCCGGATTATTTTCGGCACGAAATGGAAGCAGAGATATAATAAAGAAAGGCACAGAGATATTGCATATATCCAATAATATAATAGAAATATATCAGACATTCAACCCTTAACACAAAGATACAATAATACACTATTTCTATTAATGAAAGAAATGTACAGATTGCATATATCCAATAATATAACAGAAATATATCAGACATTCAACCCTTAACACAAAGATACAATAATACACTATTTATATTAATGAAAGAAATGTACAGAGACTGTAAAAATACAGAGTGAAAGACTCGCTAGAATGGTGACAACTTATCTCTGAGAAGATATGTGACGGCTACTCGCATTCGCAAGAAGATGATTACAATGAGGATCTAAAGGCCTTTTTACAATAAACAGGAATGCCAAAAACCCTATACATCCAGAAACCTAACCCTAGGAGATGAAGCGCCAAAATTCATGTGGGCCCCGTTTGGGTAAGTTAGTACATCAACTTCCCGGGTCGTAACTTTTGCATACAATCTCCATTTTAAGCGTATAATAGCTCGTTGGAAAGGTATCGTCGAGGAGATTAATTTTGGGGGATTAATTGTTATATTATATATTCTTGAGAACCTCTATCTCAAAAAACCTTCATTTAGGCCCTCAAAATGGCCCCAGAAATTAAAACCTGCTAAAAATAGTAAATTGCTAAAATTGCCAGAAAACTATTTTGAGCCAGTTGGAAAAGGTGGGTGGCCACTGATATCCACCTGGATCAAGAGTAGAGGAATGATGAGATGGATATATCTTTATAATAATTTTTAATTGGTTCACATTATTAAGAAATGGATACATGGATAGAAATGTTGCAATATCATTCTTTAAAAATAAATATTGTTATTATTATAATTATTGATATTTGTTATTATAATTTTTTTTAAATTATTTAGTAATCTCAACATTTTGAATTAACTTATATTATAGTTGTAGGGTTATGAATAAGATGGAGTTACAATTTCTTTCATATTGAATCTGGGTAGGTGAGATTTCCATAGAAATCCATGATTAATAGAGTAATGAAATTAATTGTCAATTAATTACTTTTGATGTGAAATGAAAACCTACCCAACCTCACCATTTCTCCTTCTCCTATATACCTCGCTTACCACACAAAAATCACATAGGAGGAATTATATATATTGCACAAAAGCATTGTGTAAGCTCTTCTCTCAATAAGCTATCCTTTTCATATTGAAACTAGACCTTAGAGAACTTTTCTCTGATTTCACCAGTTATGCATGAAGATTTTGTATGTGTTGTTAAACCACCAAGCTTTTGCAAGGGTGAGAACAAAATCCTTTTTTTTTACTTAAACACAAGCATGAGTTCTCAATAGAATTTTCTCTTCTATCATTCAGATATTCAAATAATTTAGGTTCTTCCCTAGTTGTAAAAAGATGAAATCAAGGTTGTAGTGGTGCCATTTTTAACAAAGAGACACCTCCACTATTTGCTTCATATTTCTAGGACCCTCACTGAACAAGGACTAAACATCCCATTTTTCATCACTTCTACTCATATCCATCAATATTGAGATCATGTTCAAGGATAGATTCTTGATGAATATGCCATTTTTTTTCATGAATTGTCCATGCCCTACTTAGATATACAACATGATATTCAAAATAAGGATAATATATTTCCCTTTAATTTGATTCCTTTGTTCAAATATTTGAAAGAATATCTCGAGATCCTTTTGATTGTCTGATGTAGAACTTCATGTTCTCCGATACAAATTAAAATTGTGATTGGGTTTAGACTATGGTTGTAACACCTTGTTTCCCCCTGTCTATAAATATAACTATATTGGCCAAGGAACTATGGAAAACCTAAAAGTGTGAATGTTTGATTTGATGGACCTTTTTACAAAAGGTCGATGAATGTAAATTTTGTTATTTTAATAGAAAATGGTTATGTGTTGCATGACTATTGAAAGAGGGGATGTGCTAAGAGAAAACCACGAATGCTATGAAAGGTGGTGGAGGGGACCCAGAATGGTTGCGTTAACCTCCACCAAACCAGTACCATGTTGGAATTAATTTCTCAGATCATAATAACCCTCTGACCCAAGAATGAATTACAGTCGGGCTGGTAGGTGGGAAGACCTCCTCAAGATTTAATGAGGGGATGGGACAGACCGCCCATCTGTAAGGCTTCCAAACCTGACCATGGACTGGGAATTCGAGCCACATGCAATCTTGCTAAGAAAGGAAATGAAGGAAGTGTGGTGGGTAGAGGAGGACCTACGGAAAAATGCAGAGACAAGAGCAGAAACTCTCGGGTCCGAGGAAGGACTTAAAGAGGAACAGTGGGTTCTGATAACAGAAAATAGAGATTGAGCTAGGAGAAGGATAGTAACCTTTGTCCTTATCTATTTCTGTATTGGGAGAAGGAGAGTAACCTTTGTCCATAAGTTTCGTTGAGCTGGAAGTAAGAGATGGAATCTCAAATAATCGTGACTTAAGCTCAGGGGTGGCTAGTGATAAATCCATTGGAAGTGACTAAGCCTATGGTTGGGTGGAAACGAGCACTCCTTTCAGCAGTCACATCACGCTCTATGGTTTTGATAAGTGTTTTCTTGCCTTATGATTTGAATTGTAAATAATGGATGCATGTGAGTATTTACATGTCTATAAAGGGTTCTTTCTCTGTATTAAATGATTACGTTATGAGTATGCGTTCGTTCCCTTGAGAACCTATATTTCAGTTTGATTTTCTATACACCCCAGTTTAATCACTCAAAGGTGCTTTCCTTAGGAATTTCCATCATTGTTCCATAGTCGTAGCAAGCCTTCAGGCATATCTATCGTTTGGTAACCTCACAAGTTACTTTGCCTTGATTCAGATCTTAAATCTCTACGAGTGGGAAGGTGTTCCCTTCAGACCAGTAGTCTAGGAGACTCTAAACTGATGCTTATTCCCTTAACCAAAAAATTGAATAAGAGTGGGGATCATAGCCCAAGATTTATATGAAGATCCATGTAACATGGGTCTAGGAACCTTGGAGCTCAAGGCTCCGAGATGTCAAATTGCACAATAGTCAATTTGAACCCTACAATTGCTATGAACCGTCGATCTATGAACGGATATCGAGGGTGGTAAATCACTGCAGAGCGCAAAGGTGAAAACAGAGGACGTTCTAGTTTGCGGACCGCAATTCACCCTTGCCATTGATCTCAATGGGCTAGAATATCAACGATCTCGGTTAGAATATAATCAAGTGAGCACTTTCCAGATTGCGGAGGTCGAACTCTCTGGTAAAGAGCACACATGTTGGGGCCCTGCAATTTTTGTGAACCGTCGATCGTTGTTGACCTTCAATATGAGTTTGAAGTGATCCCTGAAATGAAAGGAGCGCGTGGGATGGTTATGAACCGTCAATCTATGAATGAAGATTGAGGGTGGGGAATCACTACAGAGCGCGAAGGTGAAAACAGAGGAAGCACTAGTTCACGACCCGTAATCCACCCTTTCCATTGATCTCAATGGGATGGAAGATCAACGATCTTGGTTAGACTAGAATCGAGCGAGCACTTTCCAGATTGCGGAGGTCAAACTCTCTGGTAAAGAGAACGCATGTTGGGGCCCCACAATTTTTGTGAATCGTCGATTGTCGTTGACCTTCAATCTGATTTTGACATGATCTCTGAAATGCAAGGAGTGTGTGGGATGGATAAATATTCAAGGAGATCAAGCTCAGAAGAGATAGTGCTTTCAGGAGCGCAGATGAAATCCAGGAGATGGGCCCGTAGGAGGAGCAAAGTTTGAATCCTTTGAGCACTTAGAAAGTATTCTAAGTCGTAGCAAGACAGAAGCTTAGGAGGAGGAGTGACAGTGGTCGTTGGAGCACAGTGAAAAGGATAAACAACCATATGATCAGAGAAAGGTGCACCAGCCTTAGTGCTTCACACATGTAGGAGAGAGAACTTACCAAGGTTTGAGACTTGAGATTTCTGAAGCCCGAAAATCCAAAAATCCGAAGTAAAATCTCAATTGTTTGATCAGTCGGAGTGAATCTGAATCGTCAGATTGTTCGAAGTAAACCTCAAGCGTCGGATTGCCCAAGTCAATCTGATTCATCAAATACCATGATTTTAGGAGGAGGCAAGTTTGAGACTTGCGATTTCCGAAGCCCGAAGAGTCGAAAATCCGAAGCAAATCTCAATCGTCTGATCAGCCAGAATGAATCTGAATCATCAGATCGTTCGAAGTAAATCTCAGATGTCGGATCACCCGAAGTGAATCTGAGCCATCAGAGTTTAGTCGAGATGTGTTGTAGATCTGTGAGTTCCGGGTAAATTCCTAAAGTAATTCATAGCTGTCATATCCAGAGGGACACGTGACAATAGATCATAGACTTCGGAGAAATCACCTCGAGAGTTTCAGATTGGGAGTTGAAACTCCCGAAGCCCAAAACGTCGAAGTGTCTAAGCGTCAAGGAGCTGAAGGGCCGAAATAGATCTGCACCATCATATCCAGAAGACATGTGGTGTGAATCTGTGGATTCTGGGCAAAGACCCAAAGTAAACGTCGATCGTCGGATCGTCCGAAGTAGATATGAACCGTCAAATCCAGAGAACACGTGGTGTGAATCTATGGAGTCTGGGTAAAGTCTCGAAATAATTCATAGTCATCAAATCTAGAGGAGACATGGCATAAATCTGTGGACTACAGGTAAATACCTGAAGTAATCCTTTATCATCAGATCAAGTGGACATGCGTCAGTGGATTATAACCTTCAGATAAAATCCATTGGGAAAAAGGGGTGAAGTTTTAGATTTGAGATCTCAGAAGTCCAGAGACCCGAAGGACATCTCGATCGTTGATCGAGAAGAGGGCCACATGAACATTGATCTAGTTGAAAGGTCAAACACCCAAAGTAGAAGAAGGGTCGTCAATTTAGGAGGACAGGTGTTTGCAGATAGTCAACTCCAGAAGATTCATGTATGAAGGAAAGCATGGTTTTAGATTTGAAAATTCCAAAGTCCAAAATTACGAAGGAGATCACATTCGTTGATTTAGGAGGGGTATATCTGGTCTGTGTATTTGAAAAGGGCATATATGAACTGCCAGTCTTGAAAATACCGTCAAGATCGGGAGATCGATAGTCCCGTAAAATTGCGAGGATCGGAGGTGCGCGAACTTTAAAAAGTTGAGGGCATGACGCAATCCAAATCCCAGTTTTGGAGAAAGGACATGTGAAGGCTCGAGGAGAATTGAGGGTCGAAAATCAATTTGGTTTCAAACCACCTTTAGCCGTGCCCGCAATTGTGTGTTTGTGTAAGGTCATCACCCAAGGTCACATCCAAGGAGGGTCTGACGCCAACTCTAAGTATTCGCTGAAGCATGGAGGATAAGGTCGCGGGTATCGTAAGACCTGCACCAGAAGCCGGAAGGGCCTGTGTTTGATTAGGAGGTGAGACTATCAAGTCTCAAAGTCTTGTTTGACTTAGAGAATCGGAGAATCTTGACCGGAGGGTCGGGCTGAGTCTCGGACTTCCCAAATTATGAATCGTAGAGGGAAAGGATCTGTTCCTATAAGGAAGACAATTTTTATTTGTTTTTCCCCATCGTGGGTGTGTTACAAATTGGTATCAGAGCATGGTTACAACACTTGGCCTGCTTGGGCTCATGGACGATTAGCTTAAAAACTCTATTTTGAGTACTTTTAAAAAAGTGACACTCTACCTTACCACTTTCTTAAAAAGTCTGGTTAAAAATGTTATTAAAGAAAAGAATGAAACTTTCTACTGTGCGTGTGCATTTAAGAAATTGAACCGTGTATTGTTCATGAACTAATAGACTATTAGCTAAAAATAAGTTTTTTTTCAACACTCAAGCAGTCGATAAATCACGAGAAAACTTCAATAATAAAGGATGGTGACATGTCATGAAGTGGGGGATGGATACCACAATAGAGACAAAGAATCTGACGAAAGGAGGGCGGTGGAAACCCCTCCTGATATGGCTGAAACTCTAAGAAGCCTCAGGGTCAAATTACAAAGTTGCAAGGCCGACAACGAGAGATTGATAAAGGATAAAGAAAAACAAACAGAAATTAACGCAGTCTTGCTGTAGAGCTTTTCCGACATACAAAGGCAACTGCAGCATGAACCCGCAACCAGTCATGTGGATGGACAACATAAGAAGAGAAGTCAAAGTCCACCTGATATCTGAAAACATGACTCCATAAGTGACCACACTGGTAGAAGTGCCTCGAAGAAGGCCCAACCTGGAGGCAGGGGACACTCATCGATATAGTCCTCTAGAAAGGAAGCTGGAAAATCTGAAGGATATTCTAGTAGCAGAGCAAGCTCACATTCTCAAAGGAAAGGAAAGAAGCAGAAGCGTTCCAAAAATCATGATCCTGAAGAATTCAAGAAAGCCAAACCATCCTCTTTCGATGGAGATATTAGGAGGGGAGAAGAGGATGAAGTTTGGCTGCTTGGTTTAAAGAAATACTTCAGAGTACATGACTACTCTGAAAACTTAAAGGTTCAAATAGCCATCTTTAACCTAAATGGAAAGGCTTCCATTTGGTGGGAAGACCTTAGGAATGTGAAAGGAGTCCATGAGAAGGACTTGTCATGGAAACAGTTTGAGAAATACTTCAGGAAGCAGTATCTATCAGAGAGATACATGGATGGGAAGACTAAGGAATTCTATGAACTCAGGTTGGGGCAGCTCACCATAGATGAATTTGCCAATAAATTCCTTGAACTACTGAGGTATGTACCCTACATAAAAGATGAAAAAGTAAAAATGCAGTGGTTCATTAGTGGGTTACCTCAGACCTATCGGGACAAGATTGAGTTCGATGAACCAAATACCTAAAAAGAAACTATACGTAAGGTGAGGTATTGTTATGAACAATTTGGGAGTAAGAGAAGACCTCACGAGGACTGGAAGAAGAGGAGTAGTTCAGGATTCCAAAAGAAGGGGTTTAAATCCTCAAGATTTAAGAACTATGGAAAATATTATAGAAGTAACCTTCCTACTATAAGTGTATATCAACAAAATTTCCCCTCTCAAAGTGGAAATAAACCTTTTAAGACAGTCCTAGAAAAGACCGATAACCTAAAGAAGGAACCCTTAAAATGTTGGGGTTGTGGAGAAGATCATTGATTGAGGGACTTCCCACACAGACAACATAACAATAAGAGAATCTACAATATCCAAGAAGCTACCACTGTCAATGATGTGGCTAGGATCATGCCATGAATCTATGTAGCCTTGGACAATAATCAAGCCGACCACCAAGCTTTAGTAGTGGAGCTGGAAGGCATGATCGCCAACCATCTAGTTTATATTTTAATTGACCCAGGTTATAATTTGAGTTATGTGGCCCATCAGACTATTGATAAGTGTAAAATGAAACCAATTAGACATGTTTAACCGTGGTTGGTGCGATTATCCACTGGGACCAAAAGAAAGGTGGCAGAGGTCATACCAGCCTATCAATTCATCATGGGTGGATTTCCCACCTGAGCGACCCTTAACATACTTCCCCTGGGATCTTATGACTTTTTGACTGGTATGGATTGGTTGGTTGCTTATAAAACTAATTTGGATTGTTATCATAAAACTTTAGAATGTGTAAATGAAGAAGGGAGAAAAAAGACCCTCCAAGGGATTCAGAAGCCAGTTTCAGTGAGACAAATATCAACCCTTCAAATGAAAAAGTATTGAAGAAAGGGGTGTTCCTTATATGACATACAGGTAATAGAATATGTTGAGAATGAAAAACCAAACCTAGAGGACCACCCCATATTAAGAGAATACAAGAATGTGTTCCCAGAAGAGGTACCAGGTCTACCTCGAAGAAGGGATATCGACTTCTCGATAGAACTTACACGAGGAGTGGTACGAGCATCTAGAACACCATATAGAATGAGCACGCCAGAGTTGGTTGAGCTCAAGATACAGCTAAAGGAGATGATGAAAAAAGGCTACATATGACCCAGTGTATCTCTATGGGGAGCGCCTGTCTTGTTCGTGAAAAAGAAAGATGGCACACTCCGACTGTGCATAGATTACAGACAACTCAATAAGACAACCATAAAGAAAAAGTACCCCTTACCAAGAATCGATGACCTGTTCGACCAATTGGGAGGTGCTTCCATCTTCTTGAAGATCGACTTAAGGTATGGATACCACCAAGTTCGGATTAAGGATGAAGACATCCACAAAACAACCATCGGGACAAGGTATGGTCACTATGAATTCGTGGTGGTGCCATTTGGCTTAACCCATGCCCCCACCACTTTTTGTGCTTGATGAATAATGTACTCATCAAATTCCTGGAAAAATTTGTATTGGTTTTCATTGATGATATCCTAATCTACTCCAATAACAGGGAGGAGCACGAAGAACATATTAGACTCGTACTTCAAGTACTAAGAGAGCATCAGCTCTATGCTAAGTTTAGCAAGTGAGATTTCTTTCAGAAGCAAGTCCATTACTTAGGCCATGTCATATATAAGAAACGAGTGGCAATAGACCCCGACAAGATCGGATCTATTATGGAATGGCCTACCCCGAAGGATGTATCTGATATCAGATCCTTCATGGGATTAGCAAGAAACTATAGACGGTTCATAAAAGGGTTTTCCAAGATTGGTTGTCCAATCACTGCCCTTCATAAAAAGGGGATTAAATTAATTTGGACATCAAAATGTGAAGAAGATTTCAGAAACTAAAATACCTCCTGACCCATGCACCCGTGATAAAGATTGCAGACCCGGATAATGATTTCCTCATGTGTACATATGTCTGCAAGGAAGGACTCGAAGGAGTCCTTATGAAAGAGGGACGTGTAATTTGCTACGCGTCCATGAAATTAAATGAGCATGAGATCAATTATGTGACCCATGACCTAGAGTTGGTTGCCATAGTACATGCTTTAAAAATGTTGAGGCACTACCTCCTGGGTAGGATATTTGTGCTTATGACAGACCATTGTGGATCGAGACACCTATTTGATCAACCAAAACTCAATGACAGGCAAGCTAGGTGGATGGCTCTCCTAAGTGAATTTGATTTCGAAATCAAACACATAAAAGGAAAGGAAAATAGGGTGGTTGATGCCCTTAGCATAAGTATCAAAACGATTCATCTAGCAGTAGTAAGCACCTATATTCTTCGTGACCATGACTTCATACCTAAGGCAAGAGCCTACAGGGCTAAAGTATGAAGGCTACCAGATGCTTGAGGAAGGGTTGTTGACTTACAGAAACAGATTGTATATTCTAAACTGTGACGACTTGAAGAGGTTCATAATGGATGAACTACATAAGAGACCATATACTGGTCACTCGAGATATCAGAAGATGATCACGGCCGCTAGGAAATAATTCTATTGGCCTGGATTGAAGAAAGACGTAGCTAACTATTTAGCTAAGTGCCTAGAATGCCAGCAAGTTAAGGCAGAACACCGACATCCAGCAGGATTGTTACAACCCCTATCGATCCCAGAGTGGGAATGGGAAACCATCTCCATGGACTTCATCACCGGATTACCAAAGTCGACTAAGAAAAATGATGCCATCATGGTTGTGGTGGACAAACTGAGTAAGTCTTCTTATTTCGTTCCTATCAAATCAACTTGCAAGGCCATAGATATTGCCAACATCTTCATGAAGGAGATATTTAGACTGCATGGCATGCCCAAGGAAATTGTATCTGACCAAGATACCAAATTCACTTTAAGCTTTTGGAAATCCCTAATGGTTGGTTTTGAGACAAAATTGTTGTTCAACACAACTTGTCACCCTCAAACTGATGGATAGACAGAAAGTGTGAACCAAATAGTAGAATACATGCTAAGAATGCACGTAATGCATCAACCTAAGAAGTGGGAAGACTACCTACCATTGGTAGAGTTTGCCTACAACAACGGTTATCAAAAATCCTTGAAGATGATCCCTTTTGAAGCCCTCTATGGTAGACAGTGCAAGATTCCAATCAGTTGGAGTAACCCAGTGGATAGAATTACAACTGAACCCGACATTCTGAAAGAAATGGAACAACAAGTGGTTTAGATAAGACAAAATATGAATATTTCTCAGGATAGACAGAAAAGTTACACCGACAGAAAGAGGACTCCCAGAGAGTTCAAGACCGGATACCATGTCTATCTCAGAGTTAGACCCATGAAGAATTCCCTGAGAATGGGAGCCTGTGCCAAATTGGAACCTTGGTATTGTGGACCCTTTGAAGTCTTAGATAGAGTGGGACGTGTAGCCTATAGGCTAGCACTCCCTCCCACTGTAAAGGCACATAATGTTTTTCATGTTTCATTATTGAAGAAATATGTACATGATGCTAATAATATAATTGACTGGTCTGTGATCCAGGTGGAGCCAGAGGGAGAATCCCTGCCAGAACCCCAATGCATATTAGACAGCAAGGAAACCTCACTGAGGAACCAAACCATTGCACAGGTCAAAGTGCAGTGGAAATACTTTGGCCCAGATGAGGGTACATGGGAAATGGGGGATTCCATGAGATAGGCATATCCAATTTTTTTTACTCCTGTACATACATGTCATGATTGACAGATAGAACATCGAGGATGATGTTCCTTTAAGGGGGAGGGAATTGTAACACCCTGTTTCCCCCAGTCTGTAAATATAACTATATTGTCCAAGGAACTATGGAAAACCTAAAAGTGTGAATGTTTGATTTGATGGACCTTTTTAAAAAAGGTCGATGAATGTAAATTATGTTATTTTAATAGAAAATTTTTACATGCTACATGACTGCTAAAAGAGGGGATGTGCTAAGAAAAAACCACAAATGCTATGAAAGTTGGTGGAGGGGACCCGAAATGGTTGCGTTAACCTCCACCGAACCAGTACCATGCTGGAATTAATTTCTCAGATCAAAACAACCCTCTGACCCAGGAATGAATCACAGTTGGGTTGGTAGGTGGAAAGACCTCCTCAAGAGTTAATGAGGGGATGGGGCAGACCACTCATCTGTAAGTCTTCCAGACTTTACCACAGACTACGAATTCAAGCCACGCACAATCTTGTTGAGAAAGGAAAGGAAGGAAGTGTGGTGTGCAGAGGAGGACCCGTGGAAAAATGCAGAGACGAGAGCAGAAACTCTCGTGTCTGAGGAAGGAATGAAATAGGAACAGTGAGTTATGATCACAAAAAATAGATATTGAGCCAGGAGAAGGAGAGTAACCTTCATCCTTATTTATTTCTGTATTTGGAGAAGGAGAGTAACCTTTGTCCCTAACTTCCGTTGAGCTGGAAGTAAGAGATTGAATCTCAAAGAATCATGGCTTAAGCTCAGGGGTGGCCAGTGATAAATCCATTGGGAGTGATCGAGCCTATGGTTGGGTGGAAACGAGCACCCCTTTCAGTAATCGCATCATGCTCTATGGTTCTGATAAGTGTTTTCTTGGCTTATGTTGTGAATTGTAAATAATGGATACATGTGAGTATTTACATCTCTATAAAGGGTTATTTCTCTGTATTAAATGATTAAGTTATGAGTATGCGTTCATGTTGGAGAAATTTCTATTTTCGACACACTAGTTTAGTGGGAGTTAACTGACTAGTTCTATTTAGACTTTCTATTTTTACCATCACTATTATGCATGCATGCATTCCTAAGGAAAGTTAACAGCTTTATTGTTTTTCTTAATTATGGAATGCTTTGCCCTATATATGAGTGTATTCCACCCATTCATTGTATCATATTGATCATGATCTATGTATCAATCGTCAACTCATTGGAGTCGTGTGAATATATTTTATCATTCTTCCATATTGAATCTCTCTTCTTTTCTTGATAAGTTTTGTTTGTACTTGCTTTAGCTAGATCTCTTGTGCAGGTTTCCATGAAACATTGGCATGGTATCAGAGCTTTGCTGCTTGGAGCAAGCCAAACAAGCCAAAGAATAAGAAAAATCAGGATTTCGGCGAGCTAAATCCGTGGTCATAACTTTCAGCAATTATTCCTCCCAAAATATTATGTTTTTGAGGAAACAACATGCGAAGAAAGTAAATCGATCCATTTTGGAAGTGGGGTTTCAACCATTTCGCAAGATTCTTCACAGTTTGCTCAGAAAGTGAGCCGCAAGATAGCCTCCTAAAATTGATACAAATCTGTGGCCGTACCTTTCCACGTTCATTGCTCCCAAAATATTACGTTTTGGAGGAAACAACCCACAAGGAAAGTCAATCGACCCATTTTGGAAGTGGGTTTTCAACCGTTTGGCGACATTCCTCACAGTTTGCTCAGAAATGGGAGAGATGGATATGACAACTATTATACAGTCAAACTCGATGGTAATCCTCACACCATACAATTATTTTGATTGGAAGCCCAAGGAGACATTCCAACTCAAAAGAAAAGGACTGTATAATTTGACGATGGCGACAGAAACATAACCTACATCAACAATTGAGAAGATGAGATGGGTGAACCGTAATGATGAGGCCACAAGACTACTTCTTGAATTAATATCCACTGATTTATGGTTTCATGTTGCCACATGCAAGACTCCAAACAAGATCTGGACCACCTTGGAAAGACTCTTTGGAAATCAGGATGAGATGTGAGGTCATGTTCTTGAGGTAGATTTGAATACCTTAGACCCTAAAAGTTTTGATAATACACAATATTTTTTTACTAAATTTAAATCTTTGCTATTAAGCTTGGGTGAATGTGGTATTGATAAGTCTACACAAAAGAAACAACTTATTCTAACAATCATGGCCAAGCTAGGACTAGAATACAATGTATATGTCTCCAATTTTCATTCTGGCAAATGTCTTTTTGGAACAAATTGGAAAATGCCTACGTTGGCTCAGTTCATTGAGTATCTTACACAAGAGCAGACAAAACTCATACATATGGGCCTCATGAAAGATCCCAAAGCACATGCACTCACCATGTAGGATGGAAAAGGGTCATTCAAACAAAATAAGAAGGAGGGATATTCCAAATCCTTTAATGACTATTCAAGTTCCAAAGACTCTTCAGATTCCAAGAATAAAAGGAAGGGAAAGCAGTGCATTTACTGCAATAAACCGAATCATGAAGAATCCACATGCATGAATAAACAGATCGATCTTATGGCACATGCACTTCAGAAAAACAACCTTGGAAACTTCATTCCAAAGGGAGTCAAGAAGTAGAAGGAAGAAGATCTTGCTCCTAAGAAAGGTAATCATCATGCTCTTGTTGCAATTAATTCCTCATTTGATTCATGGATTATAGATTCTAGTGCAACCCATCATATGGCAACAAAAGATGAAGTTTTCTCTTCCTTGAGTCCATGCTCAAGACCCCCTATTCTCATGGGGGATGATACTCTAGTAGCAGTAGCAGGAGAAGGGAGAGTGGAACTCCACAATGGCAGTTTTGAGAATGTTTTACATGTTCCAAATCTTTCTATGAATCTACTCTCAGTTTAGCAAATCACTAAGAAAGGAAAAAAGGTTGAATTTACATCAAATTCAGTTTCAGTAATTGACATGCATGACAATTCCATTATTGCAATTGGTGAGGTGGATCACAAGTCAAGGTTGTATAAATTCACTAAGTTTTTTGAGGATGACTCCTCTTTTCTACTTACATGTAAGGGGAGTACTTTGTATGCAAATCCACTGAAACATGCATATACTCTTGTTCTTCCATCAGTTTCAGACATCAGAGATGATTCCATACACTCTGATTATGTACATGGAAATAAACACGTAGTACATCCAGATAAGAAGCCAACGCCGAAGCTTCAGCTGATGCCCAAGAAGGCACATACCACACTTTAGGAAGCAGGCAACCTTGCAAGGAATCCATTGGATTCGAGGAGGACTCGATCTCAGCATGAGGAGCCTTCCCATGTATTTTTAGCTTCAGAACTTGTGATGTCCATGCATTGCTATATGGTTCAATCTACTGATCCACAGAACTACAATAGGGTTGTGGGAAATCCATTATGGCAAGCAACCATGCAAAAGGAGTATGACTCACTCCTACAGAACCAGACTTGGAATTTGGTTCCACATCCACCAGAAAGGAATATTTTTAGGTGCAGATGGGTCCACAAGATCAAGAAGTACAAGGCCCAACAGGTTGCCAAAGGACTTCATCAGATCCATAAAGATTTCTACATCTTCACGAAGACTTTAATGGGAACAATTTTTAGACTTTCCGGGATCGTCTTGCAATGAAGAACACAGTTTCCTAACAACTTTCATTTTCTTCTTTTGATACATTATCTTTTGAGGGGGGGTTTTGTTCCCATGTGGTTTTCCTTCTTTCCTCACTTTTATTCAATGTTCATTAGTTGCATTGTACATGAGTACCTAAAATTGCCTAGTAGCCGAGACTCATTTTTTACTCCATAGTGATGTTCAGGGGGGGTGTTGGAGAAATTTCTATTTTCGACACACTAGTTCAGTGGGAGTTAACTGGCTAGTTCTATTTAGACTTTCTATTTTTACCATCACTATTATGCATGCATGCATTCCTAAGGAAAGCTAACTGCTTGATTGCTTTTCTTAATTATGGAATGCTTTTCCCTATATATGAGTGTATTCCACCCATTCGTTGTATCATATTGATCATGATCTATGTATCAATCATCAACTCATTGGAGTAGTGTGAATATATTTTCTCATTCTTCCATATTGAATCTCTCTTTTTTTCTTGATAAGCTTTGTTTGTACTTGCTTTAGCTAGATCTCCTGTGCAGGTTTCCATGAAACACTAACAATTCGTTCCCTTGAGAACGTATATTTCAGTTTGATTTTCCATATGCCCCAGTTTAATCACTCGAAGGTGCTTTCCCCAATAATTTACATCACCGTTCTAGAGTCGGAGCAAGCCTCTGGGCATAGCTACCATTTGGTAACCTCACAAGTTACTTTGCCTTGATTCAGAGCTTAAAGCTCTGCAAGTTGGGAAGGTGTTCCCTTCAGACCAGTAGTCTAGGAGACTCTTAACTAGCGCCTATTCCCTTAACCAAAAACCCGACTAAGAGTAGGGATAATAGCTCGAGAGTTATATGAAGATCCATGTAACTTGGGTCTAGTAACCTTGGATCTCAAGGCTCCAAGATGTCAAATTGCACGATAGTCAAGTTGAACCCCGCAATTTCTATGAATCGTCGATCTATGAACGAATATCGAGGGTGGGAATCACTGTGGAGCGCGAAGGTGAAAATAGCATACACGCTAGTTCGTGACCCACAGTTCACCCTTGTCATTGATCTCGATGGGATGGAAGATCAATGCTCCCGGTTAGACTAGAATCGAGTGAGCACTTTCCAGATTGCGGAGGTCGAACTCTCTGGTAAAGAGCACGCATGTTGGGGCCCTACAATTTTTGTGAATCATCGATCGTCGCTGACCTTCAATCTGATTTTGACGTGATCCCTGAAACACAATGAGTGCATGGGGTGGTGAAATATTTAAGGAGATCAAGCTCAAAATAGATAGCGCTTTCAAGAGCGCAGATGAAATCCATGAGACAGGCCCGTAGGAGGAGAAAAGGTCGAATCCTTCGAGCACTTAGAAAATCTTCTAAGTCAGAGAAATTCATAAGTTCAGGAGGAGGAGCGACAGTGGTCGTTGGATCACATTGAAAAGGATCAACAACTATCTGATCAAAGCAAGGTGCATGAGCCTTATCACTTCACACACGTAGGAGAGAGAACTTACCAAGGTTTGAGACTTGAGATTTCTGAAGCCTGGAGAGCCAGAAATATGAAGTAAAATCTCAATCGTCTGATCAGCCGGAGTGAATCTGAATCGTCAAATCGTTCGAAGTAAAACTCAATCTTCGGATCACCCAAGTGAATCTGAGTCGTCAGATACCGTGATTTCAAGAGGAGGCAAGTTTGAGACTTGAGATTTCCAAATCCCGGAGAGCCAGAAATGCGAAGTAAGTCTCAATCGTCCGATCAGCCAGAGTAAATCTGAATCGTCAGATCATCTGAAGTAAATATCAGACCTCGGATCACTCGAAGTGAATATGAGCCGTTGGATTTTAGTAGAGACGTGGTGTATATTTGTGAGTTCCAGGTAAAGTCCCGAAGTAATTCATAGTCATCAGATCCAGAGGGACACATGACGACAGATCGTAGACTTCGGAGAAATCACCTTGAGAGTTTTATATTGAGATTTGAAACTCCTGAAGCCTGAAACGTCGAAGTGTTGAAGCGTCAAAGTGTCGAGGAGCCGAAGAGATGAAGTGTCGAAGGGCCAAAATAGATCTGGACCATCATATGCAGAGGAAAAGTGGCATGAATCTGTGAATTTCAGGAAAATACTCGAAGTAAACATCGACCGTCGGATCGTCCGAAGTAGATCTGAACCGTTAGATCCGGAGAACAAGTGGCATGAATCTGTGGACTCCGGATAAAGTCCCGAAATAATTCATAGTCATCATATCTAGAGGAGACGTGGCATAAATCTGTGGACTCTAGGTAAAGACCTAAAGTAATCCTTGATCGTCAGATCAAGTGGAAACGCGTTAGTGGATTATAACGTTCAGATAAAAGCCATTGGGAAAAAGGGGTGAAGTTTGATATTTGAGATCTCAGAAGTTCGGAGACCCGAAGCAGATCTCGATCGTTGATCAAGAAGAGGGCCACAAAACCGTTGATCTAGTTGAAAGGTCAAAAACCCGAAGTAGAAGCAGGGTCATTGATTTAAGAGGACAGGTATCCGCAAATCGTCAACTCCGAAAGATTGATGTACGAAGGAAAGTAGGGTTTGAGATTTGAAAAGTCCAAAGTCTGGAATTATGAAGGAGATCACATCCATTGATTTAGAAGGGGAAGATCTGGTCCGTGGATTGAAAAGGGTAGATCTGAACCGTCAGTTCCGACGGTACCGTCAATATCGAGAGATGGACGGTCTCATAGAATTTCAGGGATCAGAGGTGCACGAACTTTAAAAATTTGAGGGTTGGCCGCAATCAAAACCCTGGTTTTGGAGAAAGGACACGTGGAGGCTTGAGGAGAATTATGGGCCGAAAAGTAGCTTGGTTTCAAACCGCCTTTGGTCATGCCCACAATTGTGTGTTTGCATGAGGTCATCGCCCAAGGTCACATCCGAGGAGGGGCCAAGAAAAAAGGGGCTAAAACTAACTCTGAGTCTTCGTTGAAGCACAAAGGAGAAGGTCGCAGGTATCATAAGACCTGCACCAGAAGCTGGAAGGGCCTGTGTTTGATTAAGAGGTGAGACTATCAGGTCTCAAAGCCTTGTTTGACTTAGAGAATCAAAGAATCTTGACTGGAGGGTCGGGCTGAGTCTCAGACTTCCAAAATTAGGAATCGTAGAGGAAAAGGATATGTTCCTATAAGGAGGACAATTTTTATTTTTATTTTTACCCCATCGTGGGTGTGTTACAATGGTAGATAAATATGATGAATTAATAATGTTGGGGATCTAGGGTGTTGCATCACATTGTCCTTCCACTCCCACCACGTTTTTGTGCATGTTGTGTAGTATCACATGTGGGATTGACTATGTGGAGCTTGTTTAGGTGTTCCTAGATGTATGAAAACAAATTATGTTGATTGGATGCTTTACTACTTAGATGAAATTGAAAATAAAAGTATTCATACATTATGAAAGTCTCATTAAACAACTTATGTTGATTGGATTCTTTACTACTTAGATGAAAATAAAAATACAAGTATTCAAACATTATGAAAGTCTCATTCCTTTTCATATCATAATTTGACAATCCCTTTTGTCCAATTTTGTTTCCTTAATAAACCTTGAGTAACATGATACTATATCTCATCAAGGTGTTCATATTTGACTCTTCTACCATGATGTGATCACCCAAGAGTGTTGTAGTCTATACCCTGGGAATAATTTGTTAACCTTTTTCTCCTATGAGTAGTTCAACCCTCGAGTTGTGGAACCTTTTTATTTAATTTGTTTGCACTCACCATGAAATGCATAGAATGTACTCCCCTCACTCACTACTAGATATGGGCTTAGAAAACGTCATTTATACAGCATTGTTTTGACGTTTAAATGTCAAAATCAAACCTTTCAAGAAAACCATCCTCTTTCAATTTACTTAAAATTTGACATTGTTTTGTAAACACATCTATTTCCAAATCCTCAATAAATATAATTTTTTTATCTACAATTTTACATGTTAATATGTTGATGGTTGTGTGATATTCATGAGGGTCATTAAACTAATGCTTTAGGGATTTAGTTTAGAAATTTTGACATCTAGGCAATCAGATTGTAGTGTTAAGACGAACAAATTGATATTTAGGCAATGAAATCAATGCATAGGTGCTAATCTATTGATGTTAAGGGGAGTATTTTAAGATTAATTTTAGTTGAATTCTAGGGTTTCATTAAGCCGACGTTTCAGGTTCCTTCCTTTCCTCTTTAGTACTTATTGTTGCTCCTCTCTTGTATATTTTCTTAGGTTTTTTTGTCATGAAGATGGATCCTGTTATGGGTCTGAAACGTCGACAAACAATCGAAAACATGATGGTTTATCCCAATAATTGTGATATAGAGGAGTGTTACTAGTGGCGTTGAATTTAATCTTAACAAATGATGATTCATTATCATAGTAGCTCAACAATAGTGTCGATTCATCAACGTTGTCGAGCTATTATGACCATAAATTGTCACTATTTCCCATCTTGAACTCATGATTTCAAAAAAACCTATTCCAAACCATCGGTATGGGTCATTTTCAAATGGGAAGACTCAAAATTGTGACATGGGGATTGCATAGAAAAACACATAATAAAAGAAATATAATTACATTTGGTACTTGTGAAATAACTATGTCGCATTTGTCCTCTATTTTTTATTTTCTACAAAAATCAAATGTCAACTGCATTTCAATCGCCATTTTAGTAATTTTACTATGTACATTGGTGAATACATATAATGTAAGACAATAAATTTTAGTAAAATCATGAGCGCATTCATCTCACTTCAATAAATTTTAGTAGAGGTAGAAAGACAATATTGTATTAAAGAATGAGCCATTGATGTCAATATCATTCTTACTTACGTGGAAGACTAAAATTGATCATATATTTTGGCACCCCATATATTGGTAGGGGAAAACCTTAGGGAGTATGGTACCATGAACTAACAACCATGGTGTGCATAATCATTGTTTTCACCTAAAAATGAATCGCTTTCTTTTGCATTTTTGTAGGCATTTTTTTCTTAACAAGTATAGTTAATGGGGTGTGAACCCTTTTGAGATCAATGATTATTGCAAATCATGAAAAAAATCATGGAACACACATTTGGGTTTGGTATGAGGCCCAGGTTTTACTTATGGTTAATAAAGGTAGTAAATTGCTAGCATGGATGACAGTGAAATTTCACTTGAGATCCCATTGATATGAAAAACAAAGGTATTACCACATTTGGATAAAGGTGAGAATAAACAATATATATTTGTAAACACTTGCATGACATGGGTGACCATGATAGGACACTCATATTTCTATATGTGGAGATATTTTGTACACAAATATAGATGGTTACCCAACAAACAAAGTAAATATAACATTTGGATAGCTTGATGTTATAACCCAGTGTTGCTTATCCTCAAGTTACTTATACTAGAAACAATAGGAATAAATTCAAGATTCATTTCTACTCTTGGATGTTAATCAAAACCTTTGTTAAATATTTTAAATCCTCCTAAAATCCTTTAGAATCAACCCATTCTCAAGAAATACATAACGAGACTCAACATAAAATTGAAGGATGATGTGATAAGAATTAATAAACACTACTATATATTTGTAAACACTATCATAACATGAGTGACAATGTTGGGACACTCATCTATCTATCTGGAGATTTTTTCTATACCAATATAGAGGGGTACCTAACAATCAAAGTAAATATAACATTTGTATAAGCATGAAATATTGGGAGGACCACATGATAATATGTAGGATATTGAGTTTAGAGATCAACAAAGTGACAAGGATGGCATTGCAATAAACTATAAGAAAAGGACTAAAGTGAGAAATGTACCTTGTGAATCCTGAACTAAATATATTGTATGCTTCTAATACAACTAAATTATTTCATTCTTGAACCTCAACATTCTCATTGAAAAGTTGGTAATCTTGTGTCGAGAAACTTGAAGGGCACAATTCATTATGATGTGATACGCAAAATACAAAATGCAATGAGTTGCTACTCCATGGATTTGTTATTTATACTGGGTAGGATATGTAAGCACACATAAAAGCACTCCCAAATATTTTTTCAATTTAGGCAAGGGGGTGATTTCTTGGTTCAGCAAGAGGTTAGTGGCAATTGCAGTCAATTCTACGAAACATGGTCTATGGCAACTTCTGCAACTAGTTGTGAAGTTATTTCGCTTCAAAATTTAGTAGTAAAGTTCATTGGTGGGAAGTTAATGTTGAAATCCTTACTCCGACACCTAGGTATCTTGTTATCTAGTGATTTCCTTACTGTAAATTAAGTTAGCAACTCACAAAACAAAAATACATTGTTGGAATATTCAACACAAATAAAGATAGTGGAATCAATACTGGAAACTAAAAATCTCAAGCACAATACACAAATATATTGTGCCCATCAACTAAGATTATCATTCAAATAAATTCAAATCTTACAAGGGATCCCTTACTGTGAAACCGACCCAATTAGAAAAGAGACAAAGTACATCAAAAATTGACTCGTTGACCTACTGCCAAACCTGTTATATGATTATATACAACAACAATGCAACTTTTACATAGATACCCACGTTGTTCCACGTGGATTGTAACAGAATACTCACGCTATTTGTGTGACATGTATGTTGAAACTCCGCGCTATCTATGTGACTCATACCATAATACCTGGGTTGTTCCACGACGATTGATCCTTATGTTGCACCCTTTCTCTCTCTCTTCATTTGGCCTATATCTCTAGATGGAATTTCTTCTCCACCTATCAAATATCTCTTTGAATCACAGTCCTTCATGATCCAACTCTCTGAGAAAAAGTCCTTCTTTTCTCTGTATCAATGTATCAATTTTCTTCTCCTTCACCCTATCCTTGATTTAATAAGATTGAGTTATGACCTATCCTAATCTCCAAAGTGATTAATGGTTGAGATTACTTCTCACCTCACTTGAGATCAATGAATATTATTTAATTAACTATTGTTAATTAAATCATTTCTTTAAATAAAACTCAACTCTCTAATAAAAGAACTTTACTCTAATAATTCCTTTAATTAAAGTAGATTCTCAAGGTATAATGCTTTGGACGATTTATTCACGTCTAGACACTTATACATGTGTAGAAATACATGTTTTATGCTTCAAACATCAACACTCCCTCTTAGCGAGGAAGGTATTTCTTGAAGAGACACTTGGAACTGGTTCTCCCTCCAAACTTGGCACATTGTCCATACATTATCTTTCATACTGGTATCCCTCCAACCCTCCTCATCAATTTCTCCCTAAATAATGGAAGTCACAGAATCGATGATGCTACATATCAATGTCACAAAGTTTGGAAACTTCGTCGAACGCCTTCTCTCCCTCAATGTACTCCTAAGAGCCTCCCCCTGAGCGTCCATCAATGTCATCTCATACCAAATAGGTCCCCTAATATAAATGGAAGGGGATAACTCTCTTTTCCCATCTAAATTTTGACTCATCATCCTCCGCCACTCACATTGATCCATGATCCAAGATCTCCTTAAATTCACCTACAAGCTTTCCCTACACCCTGTATAACTTGACCTCTCTGACACTAATGTTGATTGTTTTGTTAGGGCTATCTCCCTCTGAATGCATGAACACTTTTCCATTCTGGAACAAGACTGCATAACCCTTGTCCTCCAAATCTTAGACTAAGAGAAAATTCATCCTCAACTCTGGGACATACAACACATTTACCACCTCTAGAAAACCTCTTGACTCCAATTGTAACCTCACTGTACCAACTTCCTCTACACCACACTTAACATGAGCTCCAAGCTCCACATATATATCTGAGTCTATTTATGACCATCGAGTGAACAACTCACGTGTCCCCTCCATGTGACAAGAATCCCCACTATCCACAAACCAAGAACTACCGAAATATGTGCCAAAAAGACAAGAGACTAATAAGGACTCATTCTCAAACTTCTCAACGAACACCTGAACTTGAGATTCTTTAGATGTTGCTACATGTTGAGGCTGACTCTTCCCTTTCTCCTTCTTTTGACACAGTGAATCATAGTGCCCATAGTTGTGGCACATGAAGCACTTGATTTTACTCAAGCCCTTCTTACCTGGCTATGAGGTTGACTCCTCATTGTTACCCTTGGAACCCTTTCTGTTTCCCTTTCTTATCTTACTAACAAGGGTCAGGCTCTCCTCCTCTTCATCTCCATATTTTTCTGCTTTAGACTCCTCTCGAGTCTCTTCTTGGATGCAATCATCCCAAAGGCTCTACTGATCGGGTAGATGTTCTCAAGCATAAACTCCCTTCACAAATGATTCTCAATATTTGGGAAAACCATTCAATGCCACATTCATGAGTTTTGTGTCCTTTGTTTTCTCCCCTACGGCTATAAGTTGATTGTGTACATGTGTGATCCTCATGAAATAGCTGGTAACATTGTCAGACCTAGACATTTGCATGGATTTGAGTTTATTTCTTAAGACCATTTCCTATTCATGTTAGTGCTCTGGAATAACCCTACTAGTCCATCATATATATCATTGGTCATCTTATTCTCAGATAAGTGAGGAATTAGATGATCCTTCATTGAATCCAAGATAACCCTCTTTGCTTTGATCCCCTTCTTCTCGTGATTTTCCAAAGTTGTTGGATATGTCAGTGGAGCAACTGCTTTGTCCACTAAATCCCAAAGGTAATACTCTTTTAATGCCAATGTCACTCTTGTTTTCCAAGATAGGAAGTTGGATGCTCCATCCAATCTATCTTCAACTCTTAGAGGTGTTGATGCCATCCCTTAGACCTAAAAAATTTCCCTGGAAATAACCTCCTAATGAAACTACCCCTAACCTGTATAGCCTCTACCTGCGTTAACCACGTGACTTGTATGTTGATACTCGCATTGTTCAGTGTGACCTATGTGTTGATACTCACGTTTCTTTGTGTGACTTGTATGTTGATACTCGTGTTTTTCCTGCATGACCAATAATAGAATACCCACACTATCTACGCGACATGTACCAGAAAAATTGCACTATCCCCAACGACCCAATCCGACTGGAGTACGGTTGTTTCCCTAAAATCTATCCTTCAATGTATGCTTGTTGGTTATGGATCTGCTTATATCTCCTTGTAGATCTTTGTAGATCTGATATATCTACTATCAACTGTTATGGATCTAAGACATGGCTTCCTCTCAAAGTGACTGCTCTGATACCATGTTTAAATCCTTACTATGGCACCTAGGTATCTTGTTATCTAGTGATTTCCTAACTATAAATCAAGTTAGTAGCTCACAAAACAAAAATACATTGTTGGAATATTCAACCCAAATAAATATAGTGGAAGTAATACTGGAAACCAAAAATCTCATGCACAATACACAATGATATTATTCCCATCAACTAAGCTTATCATTCGAATAACTTAAAAGCTTACAAGAGCTCCCTTACTGGGAAAATGGCCCAATTAGAAAAGAGAAAAAGTACATCAAAACCTGACTGGATGATTTGTTGACTAACCTAATGTACGATCTTGTACAACAACATGAATTTTACGTTGATACTCGTGATGTTCCATGTGGCATATAACAGAATACTCACACTATTTGTGTGACATGTATGTTGAAACTATGCATTATTTGTGCAACCTGTATGCTAAAACTTTGCGCTATCTGCACGACACATACCAAAATACCTATGTTGTTCTCCAAATAACAATCCTTCTACTGCACCCTTTCTCTCTCTCTTCCTTTGGCCTATATCTCTAGATGGAAGTCCTTCTCCACCTCTCCAAGATCTCTTTGAATCATAGTCCTTTGTGATCTAACTCTCTAAGCAAAATCCATTCTCTTCTCTGTTTCAATGTATCATCTATATTCTCCTTCACCCTAGCCTTTCTTTTATAAGATTGAGTTATGACCTAACCCTAATCTCCAAAGTGATTGACAGTTGAAATTACTTCTCACCTCATTTGAGATCAACAACTATTACTTAATTCACTAATGTTAATTAAAGCATTTCTCTAAATAAAACTCAACTCTCTAATAAATCACTTTACTTTAATAATTCCTTTAATTAAAGTAAAGTCTCAAGGTAGAAGGATTTAGATGATTTCCACACATCTAGACACTTAGACCTGTGCGGAAACACATTTGATGTTACAAACATCAACAGTTGAAGCCCATAATTACTTAATGTGATAATTAGAATTGCATCACATTTTCTAAGAATATAGTCTTACATGATCACTACAAGCACATTAATATCCAATATCATTTCCTAAGAGATAGTACAAAAGAGAGAATTGACCATTGATTACATTCCTCCATATTCACAGGTGGGGAAAATTATGACAAAGCCTCTAACAAAGGGGAAGTTCAAAACACTAAGAAAAAATATAGCTTTGGAGGAGAACATGTTCCTCACAAATAGGGAGTGCTAGTTTTTTATTTGCTTCGATCTTTTTCTCCATTAACCATGAGTTCCTATCATTCTTATTTTTAAGGATTTTCTATTTGGAGTAGTTATATTTATATATTAGAGTTTACTAGTGATTAGTCATCATTGATGTAGCGTCCCCAGCCACCAACTGGCCTGGGAAACGCCACTACACGGAACATACATACATATATATAACATGCATATTTAATGAATTTTAATCAAACAATACAGAGTCACTACTACCATACAATCTCAAACATAAATTAACAGTAATTCCTATATGCAACGGAACACATGATACAATTCAAGATTCACAGACATGCATAATATACATAATTAAGTACAAAAAGATACTTATCTTTTAACTGGAGTAAAATCCACCAACTGCATCCAAACCTTCCATGAACCCCCTAGCCTTAGACCACGCTGCTCATCACTCTCAGCAGTAGGTCACCCCCGAGCTGGGACTAAGCTCCACCAGTCAAGGGATTCCTAGGCTAGGCAAGGTCAACAAGGAAGTAGCACAGTTTCAAAGGAGGGATTCTCTCCCAGGAGCCACTTACACCCACTGCTCACATACTCTCATTCCCCACATGCATGTTCCACCCTAGGAGTAGGCACCTTCATTGTCACATAGTCCCTCAGTTTCTCTACCTCCCTTACCTTGGGCTTCTGCAACAAGCCAGAATAGAATTCTCAGAGATCTATAGCAGCTACGGGACTCCTTCCAGGAGAACTCTCCTCCTCAGCACACTCTCTCACCTGGAGAGAGTTGCTCACAATCCTGACAACCTGCCTCTTCAACCACAGGCCTGACAACCTGCTTCTTCAACCATTTTTCGACTCATATCCAGCAAGGTGAGGACAACAACAACCGGTCAATACGACTCAATAAAATAGAAGCAACAACCCACAACAGTTAAGGTATGAACTCGACTCTACAAGAGAGGATAGGCTGGGTTCATGAAATCACATAGGTCGGCTTCCTGGATCTAGTTTCATAAATGCGTGTCAATGTAGAGGTCCAACGCAGAGGCCAAATGGATTCAGGCAAAGGATGGAAGAATGGGCATCAGACCCCCAACTCGAGCTGACGCTTCAGCTTTAACTGCATGCGCCCAGGTCGACACTTGTCTTCCTGGAGTTGCATGCACTCCATTTTTCATTTGTTCCCTTTCCAGGAACTTAGGATAACTGGGTTTAATTTTTCCCCCACTTTAATACTTTCATTCTTTTAGGAATATATTATAATATTCCTTTTTGGGTTAAGCCCCCTAGCTTAGCTCCCTTCTTTCCTAACCTCTCAGTCCCATCCCTTTCCCTACCTAGCCTTGTGGAAGCTTAGTCCCCCATCACTCTTTCTTCGTGGTCGGTCTACACGCAACGATGTTTATATTTTTATTAATGATCTGCATAATTACATATACAAAAATCAGGCTCTTGGCCTTAAGCATCTAGGTTCTCCAACCTAATAAACATGTAAGTCTTCAGCTTATAAACACTTGGCTCACCAGCCTATAAACATAATTACAATTCAGAAATATAACTGGGGCTCATCCTTGGGGTATTACAACTAAGTTATTTACATTTAAATAATGAGTTGAGTGCCTAGCATGTCTTGGTGCATGGCCACTACATGGAGGACCATGGTTTGTATGTTTTGGCATGTGTCTACCCATTCTTGGCACGTGTGGGAAACATTACTTGAGGAGTGTGTTTGGTGTGTGGCGACCACATGGAGGACTGTGTTTTACATATGTTAGCATGTGTCTACCTATTCTTGGCACATATGAAGTACATTACGTGGGAAGTTACCCCTAGAAATTTTTTGTATTCATGGACCCATCTCTTATTCTATAAAAAGAGATGGGGAGCACATTAGCAAATAATAGTCATTTTAATTATTCATTCAGTGTCAATGTGAAGTTATATGATTCTTACTATAGATCTCTATCTTGCTATTTTTTGTTTGCAAATTTGGTATTTCTTTGATCTACTCTTGTCACTCATCGGTTTGATTTCAAATTTCGATATGTTGTGTCTACCCCATGATTTATACTCTTATGATTTTATTTATTCAAAATAATAAGTTTTTATCTATGTTTCTTATCATTTTCAGTTTCAACGATCGAGTTTAATCTTTGAGTGCAAATCTGCTATCATGAATCAGAAAATTTAACATGTTTCTACATCATATGTTTCTTCTTCTCTAACTTACTTCCATTGCAAAGCATTTGATATTTTGTTTCATATAGCCGTGTAATATATGCATCTAGGATATTTCTCCAAAATTCGTGAAGTAATATTTGTATCATGTGCTTTGCATCTCTGTCATCCTCTCATCTAGCGTGAGTTCACCTTGTGTCTTCCTTGACATATGATTACATCAATCTTTCTCCTTGAGTTCTTTTGTATCACCATGTTGGCCCTTGACCAAGTTTTTGGAGATTCTTGGTCATATTGACCTATTTTAGGACTTCGACAGCCTGTCGAAGGAGGAGTGCAAGACGAAGTAGAGATCATGGATCTCGTCCCACCTTTGGATCTTTTTTGGGTTTTTGAGAATATGTAATGGGAATGGGATGTCGGCCCATGGGTTTACCCATGTTTAGGCCTATTTTGTATGTATAAATAGAAGACTAGGCAATGTAAGAAGTAGTTGAATAGTGCATCTATGTGATGTGAATGTATGCTAAGTGCAAGTAGAGTCTGTAAGCGCTTTGTGCATGATTGTAAGGGACTTGTAGAGCTAAGTGCAAGTCCTTGTAACAGATTGTGGAAGGTTGAGTGTTGTAATGCAAGGAAGAAGGATCTAGCGAGCTATGCAGATCTTCTATCATGTGCGAAGTAAGGGTTTTGATGGATGTGTGCTTGTAACAGATTGACTAAAGACAATAAATAAGAAGAGTTGGTGGACATAGCCCCAAGGTGAGGGTGAACCATGTAAACATTGTGTTGTCTTGTTTTGTGCTTGTCTTAATATGTTTATGTCTTCTTTTGCTCAGTGCTTTGAGATGATTAGATAGATACGCTTATGCTTAGTGCTAATGGTGTATAAGAATGTTAGATCTTATCTATATGAATGTGTTGAGTGATTGATCTTCTAGATCTGACCTATCTATTGATGCTAAGTGCTTAAATGTGTTATATCAATGTGAATGTTGCGAAGCCCTGTTTTATCAGCGAAGTTATTATTGATTGTATATTGAGGAACTGACGGTGCTAAGTGATTTATTAAGTATTATAATCACATATTTGTGTCCCATCTAAGGTTGTAGACACCTTAGTCTTGCAACCACCCCTGCCTCTGCCTCAGGTGAGACTTCATCTTCTTCGTAGGTGTTGCCGAGAGGGTCGGTAGTTAGGGATTTGTTGGCGCGTTGTTGTAGCATTGAACCCTGGGTCTGCCCCTGTGCCAACAAATGGTTTCGTTGTCGAGACCGAAATTGTGATTGATGGGAACTAAGGAAGAAGAAGTTTTGTGCAAAGATTCAACCTGGGATTGTGAAATCTCTGTGCGTAGATCTGTACCTTAGTGTGCAGTGTCCTACTCGATTTATAAAGCTCTATTCTAAAGAAGGAAGCATGATCTGAAGAAAGGAGGTCAGATATGAAGGAAAGAAGCAAGATCTGAAAGATTTGTGCCCTAAGAAAGGTAAAAGTGAGAATTCTCAATTAAAAAGAGGTAAGATTTGCAAGCTCTATGCTCTGATAAAGGTAAGAATAGTTAAAAGTTTTAAATCTGGAAGCTTTGTGCTCTGTAGAAGTAAGATAAGTGGAATTTTTTGTTTCTAGAGTATGGATCTAGGTATGTTTAATAGATTTTGTCCTAGTTTGAAAACTAGGGTATTAATAGATGAAAGAAGGCTTGATATGAGTAGATCTGATAAGAATAGTGAAAGATATGTTATACCTATGCATAAAAATAATGTTTGGACTAATGAATGGAAGCAGGATCCCGGAAATAATTTATTGCAGGTTAGCCCCTATGATACTAGTGCGCAGTAAAGGAGAAGCGGGGGATCATTTAAAAGAAAGAGAGGATTAACCCTCTGTTACAGCTGCGAAAACCGTGACATATTGCTAAGGCATGCCTTGGGAGAAGACCTAGTTGTCTTTGTTGCAAAGATATGGACCATGAAGTGTTGGATTGCCCTAGAATGATTGCTAAGCTTGAAATTATGAACATAAGACAAGAAAACCCTAAGGTAGATCCAGAAACTAAGGCTATAGCAGAACCCTAGAAAGAATCAAAGAAGGTATTGCTACAAACGAAAGAAACCTTGAATGACCACCGACATTTTAGATTATCAAAGATATTTAAGGAAAAGGAATGCATCGAAGCAAGAATATGAGACTTCGACATTGACTGTGTTCTAAACAAGGAAACACATGTGAATATCATGACAAAGAGAACTTGGAAAGCTATAGGGAGGCCTGCTATGATTCCTTCATTAGGAGGAATAGGGTTATTCAGAGGAAAGTTGATAAACCTGTGTAGAAGGCTCGCCCAGATACATATGACTGTCAATGGAAATTCGACGGAGGAAGATTTTGAGATTATTAAATTTGTTGAAGACAACACCCCATTTACCATGTTAATAGGAAAACCTTGGATTGACAGAGATCAAACTAGACGAAAGGAAGAAGAAGAAGTCTTGGAGCAGAAGAAACAGGAGTTAAAATATTTCATGACTAGAAGGATAGCACACTTGATTGAAGAATAGGAGAGCAGATCGAATCTATTTAACACTAGAAACGCAGATGTCGAAGCTGCAAGAACATTAGAGGATCCACAGAATATTGAAGTGCCTATTCCAGACAAAGAAGAAGTATTATTCTGGAACCCTAGGGAAGAATCTCAACAGCGCGAAGTGACTAAGACCACAAAAGATAAGAATCAGAATGGAAAAAGGACTACCGAGACGAAGCTCATTGGGAGGAAGGCTAGGAAGCTAAGTAAGAAGAGAGCTAAGTTTGAAAAGTTACAGAAGGTTCCAGAGGGAACTTCGCAGATAGAAAATTTGCAGAATTGGAGCTTCGTCGGGATATCAGAACAACGACACATGGCACTTCACCATGGCGAGGCAATATAGTCATTGGGACCAATATATATGTTCAACTGTTGCTCCGAACAGATCGGAAAACATTAATAGCTCAACACCAGACCATTGGACCACACCATAACGGACAGAACAAGAGTTAATGAGGTTTCATACCTGTTACAAGCGAACCATTGCCGAGTTGCCTATTTATCCCATCGCGCCATGCACGGAGAACACTTTTTCTAACCAAGAATTTGAGCCCACAGACCAAGTGAATTGTATACAATGATCATTTTCCTCTTGATGTTTATTATAGTGCAGTATCTGAGTTAATTGTGACCCTGATATTATTAATCCCGAGCGCGTATGTCCGACGAGATCACCATAGTTGAAGAATCAGTAACAGGAAGTACTCCTCGACTTGATGATTGAAAGATTCATGTCGGAGAGAAGATTGTCTACCGGTCTACAAGCATCATCGAAGAGAGGATTGTCGGCCTCTCCGTCCATTGCGCTAGTCGGACCGTCACGGCCCACAAATGAGAAGTGAACTAAGCACAGAGATGATCTCATGAATGCTAAGTTGATTCCAAGCATTTTACCTGCCTATCTACCACCTTTGAGCGGTGCAATAAATCAAGATAGTGTGCCCAGAGACTTTGAGTACGAATTGGTCACTGCGTACCTCCCGAAGGGGATACGCGCAGTTCACGTAGATCAAGAAAATATAGCAGCGTTGAAGTTTAGCGACTTCAACCTTAGCAATAGGAAGGTCTACAGCATGCTCTCCCCACATAAGTACCTGACCAGGATAAAATGAAAGAATTTAAAGATCATCCCTCAGTCATGGACCCATAACCTCGCGTAGTCCACACTGCTCAATGTCATGAAGATTCCTCACTTTGGAAGACACCAAGAAGTGAATGCATGCGTCAAGATGTTGCTATCATGTTACCATGGAGGATAATTGTGGTTAAACCACTGTATCATAGTGGATCCGACATTGATCAATCAGATCACAGGGTTGAGTATGAAAGGCCCTGACCCACAAGATTTCTATCCCAAAAAAACCATGGATCGCGCTTTATCTCAGAGGATAAAAGACACCTATGATGATGTCGATAAAGGCACATGAGGCTACAAGGTAGCTTCTATCCAAAGAGGCGCAGTGCGCCTATCCTGTTAATTGATCGCAGGAAAGTTGGCCCACAAAAACCGACCCACCCAAGTCATTCGCTTTGTAATTGATCTCACAGGGAAGTGCACGGAGGGCCTACAAATGAATTGGGCGAAGTACCTCGTGAACCAGTTGGAACTGGACTGGAGGGAAGCGCAAGATCAAGGATATGAGTTCCACTTCAGTTGGCTTCTAATCATGATTTCTTTCATCGCATGGGAGATGTCGGAAGGTGCGACCTTCCTGAACATCGAGCCCTTTGAGCCTCTGGCCACGAAGTTCAGTACACTGTGGTATTCCAGTGACATGAACAAGCAATGGTAGTCAAATTTTGTATTCCACACATATTACAATCAGTTGAAGTTAGCTATCCAGTCTGAGCCTCGCATCACGCCAAATACTCTCCACAGGTTTCGACCTTTAATGAAGTTCATCATGGACCGCCATTTCATTTATATTACAACGTGCGCTGACGAGCACAAGCAACAAATTCAATCTTACTACAAGCTGATAGAGGAGGACTTAGAAGAAATCACCAAGGACTAGTCGGCAGACCTCCTCATTCCAGCAGACCCTGCGGAGATATCTGATATAGACAGTCCAGAAACTGCGTCGGATACACCCGGACCTAGCAAGATAAATAAGACCGAAGAGGTCCATGATTTAGACAGTGCATCCGTGAAGACCGCTTACATATCAATAGAGCAAGGATAAGTTGGTGGAGAGATAGATGGCGTAGAAGTTGAACAAAATAAAGGCAAGGTTACACCACCTAGAGACGAGGAGGATCCCTCAAAGAAAAGGAAGGTTTCCCTGCTGAAACCTTCCTCCCAAAAGAAAGTGAAAGAAACCATTACCAAAATGAAGACCATCCTCACCTCCGACGACTTCGAATTCATCATAGTAGCCCTGAATGATGCTTCGCTATAGATAGCAGAGAAGCAAGAAGCTAAGCAGGAGGAGGTGTTCCATCAGATTAAGGTGATCTCCAAGGAGTGCAGCAGGCACTACAATCCAGTCGCGTAATCTCCACTGTGCCTCTGTCAGCAGGAACATCAGAACTAGGAGATGAGCCAGCTCAACTCCATCGCATTGTTGATACAGTCGAAGCTCGCCTTCGACGAGCTCAGGAAGAAACAATGCAAGCCACCCATGCTTTGGCACAAGTACAGGGAGACCTTGTAGAACAACACAGTACTGCAGAACAGGGAAATATTTCTCCGCAAGCGAAGTGGGATGAAGAAAAATAAAAACTGCAGCAAAGCAAAGAACAGTTTCTCCCAGAGCAACGCGAAGTAAAGGAAATGGTTCATAGGGCACTTCTCTCTGTGACAGTCGTAGAAGTAAAGACCGAAGAGCGAGTTCCAGAGTAAGTGGCACAACTTGAAGAAGTAATCCAGCAGCGCATAGCAGACTTGGAGCTTCGCACTGTGTCTGAGACCCCTCAAGATGTAAGATACCAAAGGGAAGAAACTGTCCACAGCGCAGTTGACAGACTAAAATCTCTTGCCTTGGAGTGAAAGCAGTTGAGTAACCGTAGTGCCCAAACATATGAGAACCTCACCGAGAATCCAGAGTTACAGGCATTAGAGTCGCAACTTAAGAAAGCAAAGCAGCACACAGACACACTACAGGAACAGCTGAAGGCCTTGTCGGTCGTGGAAAGAATGAAGCAGTCTCAAGAGCAACGCACCGCCCAGTAGTAGATCCATATGATTCCAAGCAAAGTGATAGAAGTTACTCAATGACTTCAACCAGTGCAAGATAAGGCGTGCCAATTATTCACAGAGGTTGAAAGTTAGGGAGCAAAGCTAGAACAGGTTGTCATCATAGCAGAACAACGCCTAGAAGGGCCCATGAATGACGCAGTGATCCAAGACTTCACCGAGCAAGAGGTCGTCGCACAGCAGTAGGTCGAAGCAACTCGAGCCAAACTCGAGGTGTTCGAGGCAAAACTGATCAGACCAGAGTGACTCGGGACGAGTCACAGGTGAGTGTTGGGGGCATGTTGGCCCTTGACCAAGTTTTGGGAGATTCTTGGTCATATTGACCTATTTTGGGACTTCGACAGCCTGTCGAAGGAGGAGCGCAAGACGAAGTGGAGATCATGAGATCTCAACCCACTTTTGGATCCTTTTGGGGTTTTGGGGAATATGTAACGGGAATGGGATGTCATCCCACGGGTTTACCCATGTTTAGACCTATTTTGTATGTATAAATAGAAGGTTGGGCAATGTAAGAAGTAGTTGAATAGTTCATCTATGTGATGTAAATGTATGCTAAGTGCAAGTAGAGTCTATAAGCACTTTGTGCATGACTATAAGGGACTTGCGGAGCTAAGTACAGGGCCTTGTAACATATTGTGGAAGGTTGAGTGTTGTAACGCAATGAAGAAGGATCTAGCGAGTTGCGCAGATCTTATGTCCTGTGCGGAGTAAGGGTTTTGATGGATTTGTGCTTGTAACCGATTGACTAAATACAATAAAGAAGAAGAGTTGGTGGACGTAGCCCCAGGGTGGAGGTGAACCACGTAAACATTGTGTTGTCTTGCTTTGTGCTTGTCTTAATATGTTTATATCTTCTTTTGCTAAGTGCTTTGAGATGAATAGATAGATACGCTTATGCTTAGTGCTAATGCTGTATAAAAATGTTAGATCTGATCTATATGAATGTGTTGAGTGCTTGATCTGCTAGATCTGACCTATCTATTGATGCTAAGTGCTTAAATGCGTTATATCAGTTTGAATGATGTGAAGCCATGTTTTATTAACGAAGTGATTATTGATTGTATATTGAGGAACTAACGGTGCTAAGTGTTTTATTAAGTATTATAATCACATATATGTGTCCCACCTAAGGTTGCAGACACCTGAGTCTTGCAACCACCCCTGCCTCTACCTCGGGTGAGACTTCATCTGCTTTGCAGGTGTTATCGAAAGGGTCGGTAGTTAGGACTTTGTTGGTGCGCTATTGTAGCGTTGAACCCTAGGTCTGCCCCTGTGCCAACACACCATCATCTACAACAATGTATACTTTATTGTACTGATATAAACATTTTTGTGAATATGGGGACAAGTTTACAAATTTTCCATTTTAGGTTCCCTGGGATTCTCTTAAAAGTCCCCTGTAAAAAATGGTTGAAATTGATGATTTTTTTGTCATGAGTTCTTTTAAGATATTTTCTTAGTTTGATTTTTTTTGTCCTTTTTTTTATTTTTTAAATGAATTATTGGTGATTATCTTTTAAAAGGATCATTTTTCAATTTTGTGAATGTTTTGAAAAAACCTCAAATTTTTAAGATCTTCAAAATATTGTTTTTTCTTACTATTAAGAATTTAAGTAATTTGCAATAAAATTATTTTTTCCTTAAAAAAGAATACCCAACTCTCGAGCACTTCCATCCATTCCAAGGGTGGTACCAAATGTAATCCATTTGAAAGGTGATATCGAACGTAAAGTGGGTGGTGTAAATATAGTGCCCCTTATCCCATGGAAATTAAAAACCTAAATAACATGTCTTAATGGTAATGTCTTAATGGTAGTGGCACCAAACTATTGAGCTAACCCTCATAGTTTCTACTTGTAATAAAATTATTTTATTATTTTAAAATGTATATAATTTTTAAAAATTAAATAAAAGAAAAATTATTAATATTACAAAATATGAAAATGTAATTTAAACATTATTTATACAAACTGGATTACATTTGATTTTTTAAGATTATCTTTAAAGGAAAATATTTCCTTTCAAATAAAATATATTTATCAAAATTAAATTAGCATTATTGCAACTCAGAGTTACAACCCTTATCTATAATCTCATTTAATAAAAGAAATCATCACTGTATTCACAAAATATATCCTACAGCTAAAAGAAAACTATTAAGAATTTAAAGAGCTTAAGAGGGGTTATCATCAAGCTTTATCTAACTAGGAAATAACTACCCGTGTTTTTGCATCTTGCTCAACCAAGCACTCTTTGCTTTTTTAAGACATTAGAATCATCTTCCTACCTACCCGTTTCAAAAATGTTCATCTACCCACTCTTTGTTCTGTTGTTTGATGAATATGTTTAAAAAATAATAATGTTTTGGTTTTGAGGTTTCTAGGATGGTAAAAGAGGGATTTGTGTGGTGGTTCCCTTCTTAAGTAAGAAGAAGAAGAATTGGAAAAAGATGAAACTTAATGAAATTAAATAAGCGATTTTTCTTTATATTTTAATTAATGAATAATATTTATTTAAAAAAATTATGATGATTAAATTATATTTGAATTTTAAACTTTTAAAATGTCATTTTTACATATATATTTGTTTTTTATTTTACTAAATTTTATGATATTTTGAAAAATAATAATTTGTTTAGAGCATGTAAATTTATATTTTTACATTATGATGTTAATTTTTTGAAAATGCCTTATTTTTTAGGTTTCTAGGATGGTAAAAGAGGGATTTGTGTGGTGGTTCCCTTCTTAAGCAAGAAAAAGAAGAAGAATTGGAAAAAGATGAAACTTATTGAACTTAAATTAAGGGATTTTTCTTTATATTTTAATTAATGAATGATATTTATTTAAAAAAATTATGATGATTAAATTATATTTGAATTTTAAACTTTTAAAATGTCATTTTTACATATATTTGTTTTTTTATTTCACTAAATTTTATGGTATTTTGAAAAATAATAATTTGTTTAGAGCATGTAATTTCATATTTTTACATTATGATGTTAATTTTTTGAAAATGCCTATTTTTGTTATTTAATTTTTTTAATAAAATATCGATATCTTATTTTTATAAAATCATTTTAAAATGAAAAAAATAACATTCAAAACAACATTTTCTTTTAAAATTGACATTTTTATGTATTTTATTGGGAATCTAATTTAGGAATATTTTTTAGGGTTGTCTTTTTGTTAGCAAACTTGCATTTATATTTGCAATAAAGTTTAGAAATCAACCACGTCTACAATGGATGATATGTTGAACTCCTATAGTAACTCCACCTCATGCATTGTTGTTGAGCTTCCTCTTCATTATAAATGACATGATATTCTTCACATCTAGTATACATGCCCTTGGGTTAACATTCTTTCTTGAAATGCACCATGACCAAAACACCAATTGCATTGTCTTAAACCCTTAATGTGTATTCATGCATTCCTTATATTTTGTGTTCTTCTTTTTTAGTGATTCTTAAACCTATGCATATATGTGTTATAGTTACTTTGCAAAAGTCTCCACATCCTTGCTTCTATGCATGTCAATTAACAAATCTACAAAGTATGTGACTTTTGAATTCTATCTACACGATATCTAGAAAACCAAAAATATTGACACCTTATTCATAGATTTGTTATACACTAACTCATTATGTGTCAAAACTTTATCACATTTTATTAGCTCGTCTCCAACTAAGGATATTAAAATATTTCCAAGACTTTGATTCCCCACTTTTTTCTGTCCATATGTCTAAGGTGTTAGAAAAATGGGATCGCGGCGCAATAAAATAAAAACAAATGCGGAAATAAAACACAGAAGATACACAATACAATAGAGACAGAGATATGCGAGGTTCACCTAGTGTGGACTACGTCGACCAGAGAAATTGTCATGTCCTTCCTTTTTATTATCCAACTAATGAAGAGATACAACCTACAACACACTCGCTGTAACTTCCTCTTCTTTCTCTCACAGTCTCCTCTCTCATAATACAATATTCATAATGATGCATAGTCGCAATATATATCCCTCATAAAGAGTGTTTCCTTCTAGGGAAAAAAACCCTAACATAACTTCTACCGTCAGATTTGTGACCTTATAATGAACGGTCTAGATTTACTATGAAATTACAATATACATTTACAAGGCAATTTTTCCTTCGGGGGATTCACCCCTGAACCCATGCAACCCCCCCACGTGGAGGGGTGTACAATATTCTGGGGTGTACAGTCTTCATGGTGTATAAACACGGTTGAAAACAAAGACCTATGAAATAGGAAGATAATCAAGCTCCACAACCAATAATCTCCCACTTGGAGACTAATCACAAGAACTCCACTGTTGTTGTACCTGCTAGACTATACTCCGCCTTGGACCTGACAAATTTCTCATCTTCACCTTCATGCTTGAAGACCAACTAAAACTAAGCAGGAACTCAGTTTCTCCCTGGTTACTCCCTTTGTTAACATGTCTGCAATATTCTGGCTAATGTGTATATTGTTCATCTTCAAATGTCCATATTCCAAGACGGATCATATGAAATGGTACTTGAGATGTATATGCTTAGTCTTCGAATGGAAGGTTGAGTTCTTTGCAAGATAAATGGCACTTTCACTGTCATAGTACAACCTTCTATTCTCTTGCTTCTTTCCCAATTCCTCCATAAACATTTGTAACCAAATCATCTCTTTACTAGCATATGTAGAAACAACATACTCTGCCTCTATTTTTGAAAGTGCAACAACCTTTTGCAGTTTCAAAATCCAACTTACTGTTGTTCTACCTACAATAAAAACATACCTTGTTGTGTTCATCTTGCTATCGTTATCACCTGCCATATATGAATCAACATATCCCTCTAGAACAATGTATGAACCTCCAAAACATAATGCATGAGTAGCAGTACATTTCAAATACCTAAGAATCCATTTTATTGTCTCCCAATGTAATTTACATGGATTGTTCATATACCTACTCACAACTCCCACTGCATGTGCAATATATGGTCTTGTGCAAACCATCACATACATCAAGTTGTCAATTGTTGATGAATAAGGGACCCTGGACATGTATTCTATCTCTTCCTTTGTCTTGGGACACGTTTCTTTAGTTAATTTGAAATAGTTGGCCAAAGGTGTACTAATTGGTTTTGCATTTTGCATTCTAAACCTCTCCAACACCTTCTCTATCTACTCACCCTGAGACAATGTCAAATTGCAATTTTTCTTATCTCTTGTTATTTCTATACAAAGGATTTTCTTTGCAGCACCCAAATCCTTCACCGCAAATGAATTAGATAATTTATTCTTGAGCACATTTATATCCTACATATTAGACCCTGCAACAAGCATGTCATCTACATACAATAGCAAGATAATATAGCTTCCATTTTCTATCATTTTAAAATAAACACAGTGATCAGAATGACATCTACTATAACTTTGTTCTGTCATAAACCTATTAAACTTTAAATACCACTGCCTTGGAGCTTTATTTAGGCCATACAAGCTCTTATTCAACTCGCATACCAAATTTTCCTTCCCTTTGACCTCATACCCCTGTGGTTGTTGCATATAAATCTCTTCCTCTAAATCCCCATGGAGAAAAGTTGTTTTTACATCTAACTGTTCAAGATGTAAATCTTCTACTGCCACAAGACTTAAAATAGTCCTAATTGAAGTCATTTTAACAACATGACAAAATATTTCATCAAAATCTATACCTTTATTTTGTGCAAACCCCTTTACAACAAGTCTAGACTTGTACCTCTTTTGCCTCCAACTTCTTCCTTCAACTTGTAAACCCATTTATTATGCAATGCTCTTTTTCCTACAGGAAAGTGAATCAAATCCCAAGTCTCGTTATTTACCAGGGAATCAATTTCCTCTTTCATGCCTTTCTCCCACTTCCTTTTAGTGTCTACCTGCATTTCCTCTTCATAACATTCTAGTTCACCAGAATCAGTCAACAATAAATAATACAATGAAGGAGAGTATCGTTCAGGGGGTCTACTTAACCTGGTAGATCTTCTAACAACACTTGCAGGAGTTTGAGGTACTTGTTTCTCAAGTTGTTGTACATTTTGATTTTATGGTACCTTTGGAATTTCTTTTTCAATGATCTCATCAAACAATGTGTATTATGGTTTTTCTTTTTCTTGTTTCTTTCCCCACAACTAATCTTTGTACATGACCTCCTCATTGAATATGACATCTCTACTCCTAATGATTTTGTGATTTTCATAATCCCATAAAAGATAACCAAAATCATTAACATTGTATCCAATAAAGGTACACTTCTTGTATGTTTCCTCGAGCTTTGTTCTATTTTCTTTATCAATATGGACAAATGCTTCACAACCGAAAGTCTTCAAAAAAGAATAGTTTACCTTTTTACCTGTCCATGTCTCCTCTGAAATTCTATCATCCAACGATCTTGAAGGTCCTCTATTTATTAAGTAAACAACAATATCTACAACATCTGCCCAGAACTGTAAGGGCAAACTAGCATGCAATCTCATACTCCTTGCACGCTCCATGATTGTCCTATTCATCCTTTCTGACACACTATTTTCTTGTGGTGTTTCTGTAACTATCTTCTCTCTACAAATATCATGGTGTGAACAGTAATCATCAAACTCTTTGTTGCAATATTCACCTCCATTGTCTAATCCGATACACATCAACATTTTTCCTGTCTCAATCTCAACCAAAGCTTTCCATTTCTTAAAAGCATCAAAAACATCATATTTTTGTTCAATGCAATAAAACTAAGTTTTTCTAGTTGCATCATCAATAAAAGTAACATAATAACGAGAGCCACCAAGAGATTATACTTGATTTGGTCCCCATACATTTGTATGCACAAGCTCTAACATTTCACTCTTCTTTTCTTTTCCGACTCTGAGAAATCTAACTCTCTTTTGTTTTCCATAAACGCAATGCTCACAGAAATCCAAATCAATTTGTTTAAGATTTGGCAACAAATTTATTTTGTGAAGTATCTGCATCCCCTTCTCACTCATGTGTCAAATCCTATGATGCCACAATATTGTATTCACTCTTGTAAAAGTTAAAGAGATATAAGAGTCAGTATTACCAATACATAAATACAATGTACCTATCTTCTCTCATTTTTCTATCACCAATGATACTTTGGTGACCTTCCACACCTTATCTGTAAATATAGATATACAACCTTCACTTGTCAATTGCCCTGTTGAAATTAGATTTTTCCTTAGATCTGGAACATGTCTTACCTCTTTCAGCAACCATTGGTTTCAATTCCTTTTCTTTATTTTTACCTTTCCCATTCCAACAATTTTGCATGGTGCATCATCACCCAAATGAACCTGTCCAAAATCACCTTGAACATAATCTAGAAAATGTTTCCTATGGGGTGTGGCATGAAATGAAGCCCCTGGATCTACTACCCAAGACTTAGAAATATTATCTATAGAAAGAATCAAAGCATCTTGTAACACATCACCTATTACATTTGCTTCCTAATTTTTCTCTTGTTGTCCATCTCTTTATTTCTTTGAATCTATGTAGTCTTTCTTCAGATGTCCTTTCTTCCCACAATTCCAGCACTCTATCTTTCCCAATCTGGATTTGGATCTTCCCTTCCTATAATCTCATGGTTACCTAAGCCCTTTCCTCTATCCTTTTGTCTTCCCATGTTCTCCATGTTTAGCGCATTAGCTGATGTCTCACCTATGTTTTTCCATCGCATTTCCTCGCTAAGGATAACACCAACAACATTAACAAATTTTAAAGTCTTTGAATCAGAGACAGAGTTACTTACATCCATGACCAAGTCGTTCCAACTTTCTGGCAATGAGCACAAGATTAGAAGAGCCCTGACCTCATAATCAAAGTCCACTTTTGCAAAACTTAGTTGATTAGTAACCGTATTAAATTCATTTAAATGCTCTGAAACAGATCCACATTCTGACATCTTCATATAAAATAATCTCTTCATTAGAAATACATTATTGGATGTTGAGGTTTTTTCATACAATTTATCCAATGCATCCATCAACTCCTTCATTGTCTTTTCTTTTGAAATATTGAAAGCCACCGACACTGTCAAGTTCATCTGTATCATTCCTAGTGCCTTTCTATCAAGAACCTCCCATTCTTTGTCCTTCATGGTTGTCGACTTCTTTTTTATTCCACCCAGTGGTAGGAATGGATCCTTGTGCTATCACTCCAAGAGTCTTTGCCTGACTATAAAGGGAATGAGCTTGGTAACTTCATCAAATGTGTAAATAAGGGTATAAAATTGGATCAAAAATGGATAACTCACTCACTCCAGACACATGAATACACTCAGACAAATAAGGCTTTCAAATATACTTGTTCAGAAGGTTTATATAAATATGTAAATGATGAAGAATACTTATTATACTAGCAGAAACATACATACAGAAGCATACATGAATGGCCAGTTATGGCAGGTAAGAGTACTTGCAATTCTAGTTTATCAATGCCAAGATAAGATGATAGTTATCAGTCATTAGATAAACATGGAAAACATGAATATAATATTCACCCATAGGTACAGAAAATAAATAAGATGAAGGTCTGAACATCTACAGCAAAAGAATCTTATATTCCAATATGCATTCAAAAGGTGTTTAGAAAGGAGTCTCTCCAAGTCCTCTCAATCCAACCTCCCCTTTGATCCTCCATGAGGTCCTATTTATATAGAGATAACATGATCATATAGATCCAAAATAGATGGATCTCATAACCTTTTCATCTATCTTTTGTTTTTTGAAGATATCCAACTCAAATCCGAATTTGTGAGGTGGCTAGCAAAAACAGAGTATACAATTTCTAGAAATATCCCTCTCAAATATTCACCCATATCTCCCAAATCCTAACAACTGTTCGAAAACTGAGAGAGGTTTTTGAAGAGGAGCTTGTGATTGTGAAAAATGTCTCTCACTTTCCAAAAATACATTTCCATCTCATCGGAATATATCTCAAAAAACGATGACTAAAACTGAAAAACACAGATTTCCAAAATCTGGTCATATCCCTACATTCTAGGATTTGATCCATAAAATGTTTCCATCGATGAAATAAAGTGCCACCTGCATGATTTTATAGGGGATGATCTTATATTCAAATATATGTGGCCACCTTGACCCAAAAATCCTCTTGCCAAGTTGAATTTTGACCAAAACAGGAAAAAATTCAAAAAATTGAAAGTTTGACAGAAGCGTCGTGTCTGGGTCACATTACTCCCAAAATGAAACAAAACCCTCTTTTTTTCACAAATTTTTCTCTTTTTTTCTTGTGAGGGCTATAAATCTTCCATGATAGATGAACTTCCCTATGAATGACTTTGATCCGGATTATTTTCGGCACGAAATGAGAGCGGAGATATAATAAAGAAATGCCTAGAGATATTGCATATATTCAATAATATAACAGAAATGTATCAGAGATGCAACCATAAACACAGATATACAGTAATACACGATTTCTATTAATCAGAGAAATGTACAGAGACTGTAAAAATACAGAGTGAAAGACTCGCTAGA